>OZ030379.1:2277296-2468663 GCA_964023945.1 Ectemnius cavifrons
CCGCCTCCGAAAAGTTGCAGAATATTTAGGCTTAATGCAAATTTCTGTATCCATGACAACCAGAAGTTATTTTTTACTTTTCAGGGCATTTTTTGTGTTGCTTGTTTTTTACTTTTCAGCTCTCTGGAACTCTGTCAGTTTTCGAAGTCGGTCACATTTTTTTTTAAATATATTTTTTTATTTAATGCTTTTTAGTATAGGAAATCAATAAATTGATGGTTCGTGGTCGATTTCATTTAGAATTTCATCGTTGCACTGGTGTAACAGTTATAGACGAAGAAATGTAGCCGAATTTGTTCAAGAAAAAAAAGCTTGTACATTCCGAAATTTATGCAAGAGGGTGTACCGCGAGAACTTCCCTTATAAGTTACTCAAAGTTTCATCCTTATCGCACAAGCGATCCCAAAGCTATCGCCGGACAATCGAAAGTTCGGTTTTTAAGCAATAACAATGGCTAATGTTAAACAATTTCGACAGAATTTACATTGGGACCAAGTCGTGAGCATCCTCTATAAGATAGGCAAGGTTTCATCAAGATCGGTCCATCCATCTCGGAAATATCGCCGGACAAACGAAATTTGTAGTAGAAACGTGAACTCAGCGCGAAATTCGGTTTTTAAGCAATAACAATGGTTAATGTTAAACAATTTCGACAAAATTTACATTGGGACCAAGCCGTGAGCATCCTCTATAAGATAGGCAAGGTTTCATCAAGATTGGTCCATCCATCTCGGAAATATCGCCGGACAAACGAAATTTGTAGTAGAAACGTGAAATCAGCGCGAAATTCGGTTTTTAAGCAATAACAATGGTTAGCGTTAAACAATTTCGAAAGAATTTATAATGGGACCAAACTGTGAGCATCCTCTATAAGATAGGTATGGTTTCATCCCGATCGGTCCACCCATCTCAGAGTTCTCGCCGGACAAACATTTAAAAAAAAAAAAAAAAAAAAATATAGCGGTCGAATTGGGTACCTCCTCCTTTTCGAAGTCGGTAAAAAGAAAGAAGTGGATCCGATATAAAAAACGACCAGATTTTTATATTAGGATGTAAACGGTCAAATACTAACAATTGTTTTAAGTATCCAACATTTTCGGCGGATTCCCGCATCCTTCAGGGAGGCGAATTCGAAACTGCCCTTAAATTACGTAGCTGTAAGCGGATTAGCCGTAAATGTATTTTGTTCCATTTAAGCAGTAAGCTACAAGCTGTCAGTTTATTGCATCAGTAATATTCGTATAGAGAAGCATAGAACGTTCGGGATTCTATTCGGATGTTTGGTGTTCGCTGTTCTGTTACGGCGAAATGATCTAGTGGAGACCGGCGTGTACAAGCGAGAGTGTTTTGGTGCGCGTTTTAAAGCACGTGGCTCGACGCTGCCTGTCATCCCTAATACTTGACACCTCGAGTGTCTTGACCTGGGGCTCGTGTGGGAGCTGGCGCTGCGCCTTGACTTCTGAGATTCAGACAAAGCAGCCAGGAACTGCTGATAGACCTTTGGACGCCGAACGACACTCATCGTATACAAAATCAAGACAAGTGCATTGAGATTCAAGAAACCGTATCAATAAAAACGTACATTATAGAAAACCAGTGCAAGTGCGAGGTACATCAAGCCTGCGTCAAGCCTGCACAAATACATACATGGTAAGTACTGAACTTGTACACACAGCAGCGTATAGTGCTGCTTATCTTCTTTACATCTGATGACAGGCATTTAAAATGATATCTTTATAGATGTCACTGACATTGCCCTACGCAGTCGTGCGTTTCTCGGAGGAGGCAAATGCCATAGATTTAATTCCAACTTCCTGGATTAAACAGACAACTCGGAAACTACGGTGTTCCTATCCACCAGAAGCAGAATACGGAGATCTAGAAAATTGCTTGACTTCCCAAGTACCGCCGAAGGACCATTGGGCGCTATTTGATGTTAAAATCATAACTTATGCCAGTAATGACAACTTTGCTATAGATTTTATTCTGTCATACTTTATTAGCTGATTATTAACCACGTGCGTTTTACAGAAACTTTAAAACAAGGGAGGCGAAGGTTGAACCGGGCATTGACATCGTCCGAGAACGTGGAGTCAGATGCACGCGGGCCAAAGGAAACAAGACGAAGCATTATTGGCCAGACAGAAAGTGCTGTGGCAGCTGCACTAAACATAATAAAGCCGATACAATCATTAGGTAAACTCACAGTGGTCGATTTGAAGAGGGAACTCACAAGTCTCTCATATATGCGCGTCTAATCACACCAACACACTACTACGCGTAATTGATATGTATATGAATTTCCCACTGAAATCAAACATACTGTTGAGATTCGTAAGTGCAGTTACATTAATCGAAAGTGTAGGTTACAAGGGACACGTGCATATAAGTATTTATGCGACAGAACTGCTGAGATTGAGATAATCAGGTTGAAAATCTTGAGCTCGGACTATCATATAAACTGTCATTACTACCACGTAAACCTCGCAATAAGTCAAAATTTTCAGTCTGATTTTGCCAACTTTAGCAGATCTATGACAGAAAAAATCTTTATAAGCATGTGACACTTTTAACCTACTATTTCGATTAATACAACCGGATTTACAAATCTCGACAGTATATTCACTTTAAGTGGACAAATTCACTAACACATGACGCTACGTGTATTAGTGTGATGGTGTGACCAGATGGGCACTTTGTCAGATTTGTGCATTCCGCCTTAATACAAATGTTGGTAAATTGCTGAATCTTTACTAATCACATCTAATATTTTCAGAATTCAGTCCACCATCGAGACAAATACCGAAAGTGATTCAAAATACACCACGTAAGCCAAATTAATTATTTCATAAACAGAATTCCATCGTTGTTCATTTCAATTTCTCTTATTTCGAATTATTTCAATTTTAATAGAAACCACCGATCCAGTCACCAATCAAATATTGCAATCAGCCATCATTGGAACCGGTACTGGATTAGAGTAATTCAATATTATGATTGTAGTACAATGAAGGCGTATAGAATTGATTTTAAGTGCCATATATGAATAATACTTTCAGAAAATAGATTACGTCAACATATAGACGAGAAATTTGAAGCGCTCGCTACCAGTTTAAAGACATAAATCACCGGTGCCAAAAGAAGCATTATGCATGACTTGGAGAAAAAATTGGAAAAATTAGAAATATCACTCAGTATAAAATTATCAAATACAAATAAAGAGGGAGAAATAAATATTACACAAATCCAGGAAGGTTTTAGTCTGCCGACAAAAACATTAGATGAATTTTTACATTTTGAAGAGCAGATAAAGATGCAAGAGGAGAAAAAGGAGGCTTTGGTAAGTTTCGATTAGATATTTTGTCAAACAGTATTACTTGTATTAGTTTTGTTTCTATATTAATTATTATTTTTTCAGATGACACTTATCAACATAAAACTTGCTAGTGAACAATCAGTTCAAAGCTCAGTAAATAGGATCCTGCCGTTCATAATGACAAAGAATGTGCAATTGTTGTACTCTGGCACAGGGAAAGTTATAAAAGGTGTTTCAAAAAGTGACTTTAGCAGCACGCAGCTGTTTAGTAGTTTGCAAAGTAGGTATTCAATACGAGCAATCGGTTGTGCCCTAGTTCTTGGTATAGCACGAATTATTATATGAAAATGCAATAATTTTTTACTTTCTTTTACAAATGTATTGTCTAACAAATTTAGGGATGATCCTGAAATGAAAGGGTTATCAGGGAGAATTGGCCGTTGGCTCTGTGGAGCTAGAGATAGGGAAGGGGGAAGAAAAGATAGGCTAGAATTTCGCTCTGCCACCAACTAATATTTTAATTCTATACTATCCTGTTTTATATAAAATAATAGATAATAGATACACTATTTTATAATAAATATTAAGCATATTTTTAATACTGAAACACTGAAACACATTGTTCAATTATTCTAGTTATTAAAATGCCAAAGTATGTGTTAGAATCCTTCTCTTTAGAACTTGCTGCTCTACGCAATCTGAAATCCAAATCGTCTTCGTTTATTCATTTTTATATTATATGGTTAAACGGTTTCTGTATTTGACCCATTAAGATCTTTTGAGTTCTGTCTAGTTGTAAACATAGGTATAGCCCAAGTTACATTGATAAGCGCTTAGTGGGCAGCTTACTGGGCAGCAAAATGGGCGCGGAGTGGGCAACCCACTCCGCGCCCACCTTGCTGCCCCGTTGAGTGTCGATCAATGTAACATGAGCTGTATCTTTGTATACAGCTACAGAAAACCCAACAAATCTTTACAACTCAAACAAAGAAACCTTTTAGCTACATAATATTGAGATGAATGATGCATAAATCGAAATTATTATAGATTTATTCCAGATGTAATATTATAATAGTAACATTGTTGCGCCCGAACCCAAAGTTGGCTTTCAGAATGCGCAAACTTGCAAACACTTCCTTGGAAACGATGATGCAATGTCCAAAGGTAGTGCCCAACCATTATATATCAGTACCGAGCGCATGGCGACTAAATCACGTTTAGCAACGAGGCACTCAGTCACTTCGCTTGATCAGCGCCTCGTGCCACGGCAACGCTCGTCTCGAACAAAACGAGCAACCGATGTCCCGATCGGGGACTCGCTATCCAGACTTCAATCAGAACAGACCGGTGCGAACCAGCGAGTTACTTTGTACCTCTTGTCAGTTCTTTGGTTATACTTTATTCAATAATCGCTAAGTTTTTGGGTTTAATCCCGGTGGATTCCAATCCTTTAAACGCTACGAGCCTAACTTCCTCCGATCCCGCTACCTGCTCTGCGCCGTCACCACGCAGGGCACAACAACATATCAGACATAATCAAGACCTGGTAATTCTCGAGTGGCCCAATTAGTGACGATTGTAAAAGCGACTGTTGTTATACTACACGTATTACGCATATAATAGTTAGAAAGTAACAAATACATAGATTCTTCTGAATGGAAAGTATAACGTTCGGCGCAGAGCGGGCTGCCCACTCCGCGCCCACCTTACTGCCCCACTAAGCGCTTATCAATATAACTTGGGCTATATCTATGTTTACAACTAGACAGAATTCGAAAGATCTTAATAGGTCAAATAAAGAAACCGTTTAATCACATAATATAAAAGTAAATAAACAAAGGCTATTTATAGTTACTATTATAATAATATATCTACAATAAATCTATAATAATTTCGATTTATTCATCATTGATCTCAATATTATGTAGCTAAAAGGTTTCTTTGTTTGAGGTGTAAAGATTTTTTGGTTTTTTCGTAGCTGTATACAAAGATATTTAATACTCATTGGGGGGTAGCACAGAGGGCGCTGACTGAGCATCAAGGTGGGCGCGGAGTGGGCTGCCCACGAAGTGCCACGTGTTACACTTTCAATCATAAGAATCAGCATCTTTACTGTTTTCTGATTATTATACGCATAGTATAATAAAAGTAGATTTTATAAGCAATTAGTAACACCACTAAAAAACCTGCCACGTCTTGATTTACACCCAACTTTTTCTTAACATTTCTGTCTATAATAATAATAACAATTTAATATTATCAGTGCAAAAAGTCATTAATGTTAATTTTACGTGATAAAATAGTCGCGTTTTTATAAAGACCGGTAATGCGTACTCTATAATCCAAGTGTAGAATTAGAGGAAATTAGAAAACGTTAACAACTATAAAGGATTGGCTCATATGGGAAGGTAACGGACTGGCAATGTCGAGGACCCTGGTTTGAATCCAACTGGCGCACAGACATCACACATTCATCATCTTTACTGAACATGGGATTTTTCCAACTGGTATTTATTCGTTAAATAACGACGCAAAAGGATTCCACTAGAGGATAGTTTACATTTTTTTTGCACAATCAAAAATTACTAATAAAATCATGAATGGCTGACAACGGGCACCCATGTGGGCCCCATTTCGTTTGCCATGTGTGGCCCTTCACGGGCTGCCCATGTTGGTACGAAGTTATCATCCCCGCTGTTCACCATGGTGGGACCCAATTGGGCGGCCACAGTTGTATTTTCCTACATGGGTAAGTAATAGAAGAAAGGGGCAACAGGCTTCTCAGTCATCATTAGTGTGCGATCCAGTGAGGACGTCAGTATCGGTAATCATACTGGAACTCTGTTTCATATTCATATTCGTTGATCTTAGATATGAATATCTCTGTTACGTTATGTATATAAGTAGTGTGAATTAGCTGTACGGTGGCTGTTACTGTATGTATATATATATTGCAGGTGACAATGGACGTCGTGGGGGCTGAGGCTGCCGCTGTTGGTGAGTATATTTTCTACCGGTCTATGTATGTCGAGCTATGTTTCAAGTATGTAACATGTTTTATTTATAAAGTCGTAGAGCCCACAAACGAGAACAACCTGCTGCTGCAGGAAGCAAGGTCCCTACGCCGCGCCGGGACCAAATCCTGCAGCAGCAGAGACACGAGGAGCTGATGCAAATCATTCTGCAGCAGCAACAGCAGCGCGAACAAAGTATGTATCCCCCCAAAACCATTAAAATGAAAAAAAACGCCAAGTAGTCCGCCCCCCACCCCCTCCGCCATTCCGGCTCCCCAACCCACCAACCTTGTCAAAATCATTTAAAAAATTACCAAAAATAGAAATGGATATCATTGGTAAACGAAAGCCGAGTTTTCATTCAAAGATATCTCGAGTTAACTCGCATTAGCAATTAACAATAAATTCACAATAAATTAGCGATTAACAATAATAAAAAAAACTTGGCGTGTGCGCGCTTCATTCAAGGCACTTGCTCTGGTAATATTGCTGGAAAACTGTCAAAGAAATATATTTGAAACGAATTGAGAACCTACTTTTCTGTGTAGTATATAATATGTGATTGAACTGTAAATGTAAGATTTCTTAGGATTTTATATTGTAGTAAACTGAATGTTAGATTTAAATTAGTTTCTCATTGGTTTCTTACCTCGCAATGAAGCGCGCACACGCCAAGTTTTTTTTATTATTGTTAATCGCTAATTTATTGTGAATTTATTGTTAATTGCTAATGCGAGTTAACTCGAGATATCTTTGAATGAAAACTCGGCTTTCGTTTACCAATGATATCCATTTCTATTTTTGGTAATTTTTTAAATGATTTTGACAAGGTTGGTGGGTTCGGGAGCCGGGATGGCGGAGGGGGTGGGAGGCGGACTACTTGGCGTTTTTTTCATTTTAATGGTTTTGGGGGGATTTCAATTCTTTTTGTTAGTTAATCGGTAAAATAATAATATAATTTGTTATTACCCATTTTACAAGTTTAATACTTCAACAATGTGACAAATAGGAGGAAGGTACAACTTATCTGTATAATGTAACATACGAAGCGTTGGTCTTAATTAGATGCAATTCAAGGGCATGCTATCTATTGGCAACTCATATGTATTTGCCCAACAAATTTGGAGTCCTTTGCTTAAATTATACATTCTCTCTTCATTCAACAGATGTGAAAAGTGTACAACTTGTCAAATATGTAGGCTAAGAACCACTTAGGTGACAGGTTTAAAATTTGATGAGCAAATACTGATTTCCCACGACTAGTATACCCCTAAATTAATGTTACGATGAGGCTCAGCACTTAATAAGTTCTATTAATTCTCTTATTCGATACATTTGTAGTGTCAAGTTTGACAAGGCCTTACCCAAGAACCACGTCAGTGACAGATTTCAAACTTGCTGAACAGATACATCATTCAAATACTACAAAAGTGAAAGATTTAATTAATACTTCAACAATGTGACAAGGACACATCTTGGCTGTATAATGTAACATACAAAGCATTGGACTTAATTATATGGAATTCAAAGGCATGCTATCTACTGGCAATTCATATTCGTCCAACAAATTTGGAGTCCTTCGCTTAAATTTGTGAAGTGTGAAACTTGTTAAATGTGGAGCTAAGAACCACTTAAGCGACAGGTTTACAATTTGATGAGTAGATACTGATACTGATACAACTTAGGAACATGCCGCCATTACCAATCAGTATTTGCTGAATACATTTCAGATCTTTGGCTTAAGTAATTCTCAAGCTACACATTTGACATGTTTAATATTTCAACAATATGACGAATAAGAGGAGGATGCAGCTTATCTGTATGATGTGTTACGTTCAGGACCGAAGAACGTAACAAATATAATATATGAAGTGTTGGACTTCATTATATGGAGTTCAAAGGCATGCAATCTATTGGCAATTCATATTCGTGTAACAAATTTGGAGTCCTTCGCTTAAATTATACATCCTCTCCTCATTTGACACATGTGAAAAGTGTGGAACTTGTCAAATGTATAGGCTAAGAACGACTTAAGCGACATGCTTCAAACTTGATGAGCACTACTAATTTTCCACGACTAGTATGCCCTAAATTAATATTACAATTAGGCTCAACACTTAATAAGTTCTATTAATTCTCTTATTCAACACATTTGTAATGTCAAATTTGACAAGGGCGTACCCAAGAACCAGTTCAATTATACGTGTCAAACTTGCTGAACAGATACATTATTCAAAACTACAGAAGTCAAAGATCTAAAGTTTACTGAGTAAATACTGATTACTAGTAAGGTTCGTAGTTCAGAAATCATTTACATGAAAGACCTGAAGTATCACTTGGTGAACAAATTGTTGCTTTTTCATTTAAGTGGGTCCTGGTTATGCACTTGGCAACTTTGGTAGTCTATAATTGTATTGAATAAGAGGATATTGCTTAACAGTGTTAGATTGAGTAGGGTCATAAAGCTGTACCAATAAGAGAATAAAACTGTTAAATTTGTCGGATATCCTCGCGTAACATATTCCTGTCATAAAATAGCCTACATAACCAACCACTCGAACGTGAAGGAAATAAGACATGTACCCATCTCGTGTTAGTTAGTCTCTTTCTACATGTCTAGCATCTCTCTCTAACATCATCTCACATCTGCCTTCTCTCTCTACCATAACATCATCTCGCAGCTACAAAGCTAGAAATATATGAACATTCTGCCACCTAGCGTGGAAAATATGTGACCTACATTTTTGGTCTGAATCTTCTTCTGAATCGTTTTCGCACGAGAAAATAAGAGGAGGAAATTCATATCTCTTGAACGCATGGACCAATTTCCTTGCTGTTTAGCTTATTGGATTCAGAAAAATAAATTAGGCTATGCTTGATTCATAAGTTATGCCTGCAAGCTGTAACTTTTTCGGAAATCGAGGTGAAAGTCTTATATCGATCGAAAACCGCTACGCGTCGGGATAAGTAGCCTCGGCTTCTCGCGCTGTATAGCTATAGCTAACTACTTGGCGTGAGACTCTACCGAGTCTCCTGATACGATCACTATTCTTCTGTTATCATAGAACAGAAAGAAATGTAACACCATTTTTTAAATTCGCAGTTGATACCGCAAGACGCCAGCTTGGCGGGAGATTCCAGCGGCGTTGGTATAGCCGTCGGGAGAACCGCGGTGGCAGGGACGGTAGGGTGGACGGGGGCCCGCCCATATATATAGTATACGTTTGTAAGTATCACATTTGTACAATTATACATTCGTAAGTAGAAGAACACTGTATTAATAATATGTATCGACATCAGGAGACTCGGTAGAGTCTCGCGCCAAGTAGTTAGCTATAGCTATACAGCGCGAGAAGCCGAGGCTACTTATCCCGATGCGTAGCGGTTTTCGATCGATATAAGACTTTCACCTCGATTTCCGAAAAAGTTACAGCTTGCAGGCATAACTTATGAATCAAGCACAGCCTAATTTATTTTTCTGAATCCAATAAGCTAAAGAGCAAGGAAATTGGTCCATGCGTTCAAGAGATATGAATTTCCTCCTCTTATTTTCTCGTGCGAAAATGATTCAGAAGAAGATTCAGACCATAAATGTAGTGTGACGGGGCAGCGTAGCCCGTCCCAAAACTCCCGCTCTCACGCGAAGCCGCCTCGCACTCGCCGCTTAACCTCACTAACCGTTGCTCCAAGGGGGTCCGCCAAAACCAGCGAATAATGACTAATGCGCCTTTATCTTGTTTCGAGCCCGATATAGCGACGTGATCAGCGAGTCGATCGAGGAGCGGGAGTTAAGCTCGAGGAGAATGGACCCGACGAGTCCTACCTGCGAGCCATACAGAGGGTGCAGATACGCCGATTGACGTGCCGATCAGGCCGCTCTGACCCTGGACAGACGACGGACGACGCCACGACGACAGACCGACGGACGTACCAGGGGCTCCTAGCTCTCGCTGGCTGAAGGCAGCGGCGGAGAGCGCAGCGTAGCGAAACGATCGATCCCAGCGCGCGGGATCGATACGCGAGCCCTCGATACCGATCGAGACCGATCGGCGCGGCGGCACCGAGAGATCGATAGCGTAAGGCGGCAACGTAACGCGAAACGAATTTTGCGTAGGACCGGAAGCTCCTCAGTTTGTGAGCGACCTTCGAAGCAAGCGTGTGCGAGTGTGAGGAAGAGCTGCGAGCAAAGACGATCAGAGGAATAGGACGAGAGGAATTCTGTCGAGCGAGTTTATACCGGTAAGCCCAGCGAATTGCCGCCTGCCTATTACCTGTAAAGATCTCGGTGCCGGCCGTTCACGCTCCAACAAGAGGCTACCCTGGCGCGAGTGACCACCGGTCACTAGGCGGCTACCCCTTGGGGCGACTCTTCAAGTCGCCACAAAGTCCCCGGTTCGGAAATAACACCGCGAGCCCGTAGATTGGAAGGCGTATGAAAGCCAGGAGCGGCCCGGCCGCCACCATCTAGCTGTGTAACTTGCATGCGAACGGTTTTGGGTTTTCCGGCTTCGAGGCTCGTAGATCGGCCGCCGATAGTGTGCGATTGCAGTGCGACTGCAGGTCATTGAAAGTTCTATTCGATTCTTTGGCGTGTCCGAGCCTTCCAGCAGGCGAGCGTCCGGCAAGCGCGACCGGCCGGGAGAATAGATTGTGTAGCGGCTACGGGAAAGCCGAGGGTCCGAACGCCGACGTTCGGACGCGAGCGCGCGGACTTAGGATTTTCCGGCCAGTTTCCCGGCCAATAATAAACATCGTTGCCACCCATCCGCGAGGGATTATTCAGCCTCCTTTCCCGACCCAAAGACCTTCGCCACTCTACCGGCCACGAGCTAGCCCGGCCGACACCGGCGAGTGCCGCCGAGTCCAACCCGGGGACGAGCGGAGGGCACCAACCAGGACGAGGGGAGACCCAGGAGAAATTCGGCCCTTATCGGGGCCTGGCGCCCAGCATTTTCCCCCTTTCCACCTTCCAGGAACCCCGGACGGACTTAGGCGAAGTTGAGGCGCGTCCACCCGGACCGACGCGGACCGAGGTCCGGAGAAACCGCTTACAAATTGGCGCCCAACGTGGGGCCCACTAAAAAGTTGGGAAAGAGAGGCTGGGAAAGTTGAATTTTTCGCGAGCTTGGACACGCCAGTCGCGAGCGCTTTTGTGCATTTGTTACTGGTCACAAAGGGAGTCCGTTCAAACGTGGCCGTTACATAACGGCAAGGTAGGTGAGCCCAGTAAACACCTGTAGCGGCTGAGGAGGTCAGAGTTAGAAAAACCGCGTTGGGGGACTCGAGCACCGAACCGAATAAACACCGGCTGTCGGTCGCGTACGGATTCAAGGTCGGCCGTTTGCAGGTCGACTTCGCGCACCGTAGGTAGCATGGCGTACGTGCGGCAAAGTGAGCTCGAGCAGCTCGTTCGACACCTAGGGGAGGAGGGGTTACGGGACCTCCTCCAAACATGCGGGTGTGACGAGAGCGGGACCGTCGAGGAGCTCCGCGAGCGCTACTTGGAGGAGATGGGCCGGCGGAGAGAGGAGGCACGAGCCTCCGTGGAGGCGCGAAGGGCCCCGCGCGGGAAGGCCACCGGCGAGCCGATCGCAGAATCGAGCGAAGTCCTTGAGTCCGAAGGGGAGGACGACTGCGAGACCGTTCGCGAATCCCGGGGGGCGCCCAAGACGGTGCCTCCCGGAGACGCGCCCGGCCGCAAGGCCTCCCTCACCCCCCGACCCAGCTGGGATCTGCCGCCCGTTATCCGCGACGACGAGGAGCGGGACCGTTTCCCGCGACACGCGCCCAGATCGCGCGCCTATCCCTACCGCGACGCCGCGTCCACCTCAACGGGACTCGCGCCCCGGCCGCGTCCGGTCGAGAGCCCCTATGACGCCGTCAGGAAGTGGCCGATGCGGTACGCAGGAGGAGAGGTGAGAGAGCTCGAACGCTTCCTGGGAGAGATCGAATACCGGAGGGAGCTCTTGGCCATCGACGACCGCTCCATGCTGGCGTGCCTCCCACTGCTGCTACAAGGAAACGCCTATGACTGGTACATGTCAACCCGCCGTCAATTCCGCACTTGGGCGGAATTCGAGAGAGCTATCTTCCGCCACTTCGACCGGGCGACCAGTTCGGACAAATTAGCAGCCGCCTCGAGGAGGAAGCAGCGGCGCGGCGAACCCTTCGCCACCTACCAGACCGAGCTCCAGTCCATCTGCCGGAGAATCCATCCTCCCATGAGCGACGAGCAGATACTCCACCTCCTCTACGACAATATGCTGCTGCATTACCGGTCACTCATCCGATTCCACGAATACCTGACGGTTGAGGAGCTAACCGAGCGCGCCGAGGAACTCGAGTTCCACGCGCCCCCTCCGCACGACACCGCGCCCGACTACCGCGAAGCGCCGGCGCCAAGGGAAGGACGGGCGAACCGCGGGGTACTCGCCCAACTGGCCACGGAACCGCGGGCCAGCACGAGCGCGGGAATAATGGACCGTCCGCGACGCCCTCGCAATAACAACCGCGCGCGGGATCGCGCGAGCGCAGGCGAGCCGCAGGGCTGCTGGAGATGCGGGCAGCTCGGGCACGTGCGCATAGGCTGCCGGAGCGAGGAGGTACGCCATTGCGTCCGGTGCGGGAATCAGGGCACTCCCACCGCGCGATGCCCGAAGTGCTCGGGAAACCGGGGCGGCCGACGCTAGAGGGGGGAATAGCGGACGGCGGAAAAAAGATCGACACCTCCACCGAATCCGAGGAATCGGACGACTCGCTCGAATTCGAGGCACCGGCCGCGAGCGAGGCTAGCCCATCCCTCGTGTACATCCCGGCAAAAATCGAAGGGCTACTCGTCCGTGCCTTCGTAGACGGCGGCGCCAGCGACAATTTCATAAGTCCGGAGACTTTAGGGTGACTCGGTTCTCGCGTGAGAACGCAGGTGTCCACTCCGAAATACTATGTTCTCGGGAATGGGCTCGTAGACTGTTCGAGAGCGTCCGGAAACGCCAGGGTTACGGTGAGGGGCGCACGAAGCGTCTCGAATTCCGCACGCTAGAGTCCCTAAGCGGACCGGTCATCTTAGGCGTGCGCGCGATAGGAGAACTCGGGATCGCGATCGACTACGCGGTGAATGAATGGTACTTCCGAGATTGACCGAGCGAGCGTTTCGCGTATAGTGCGGACGTGAGGGAATACCCCCGCTGCTGCGGCATCGCGCGCCTGTCCGAACAGGAAACTACGAGGCTCCGACAATTCCTCGATCGCGTGGTAGGTCAACTTAAGCCGGCCACAGGGCTAACGTCCCTCATAACGCACTCGATAGACGTCGGCAATAACGCGCCGATAAAACAAAGGTATTACCAAGTCTCGCCGAAGGTACAGGAAGCCATTTACGCGGAAGTCGATCAGTTATTAGCTGACGGATTCATCGAGCCATCTAATAGCGCGTGGTCAAGCCCGATTGTCATGGTGCGCAAAGCGAACGGAAAATATCGGTTCTGTTTGGATTTTCGCAAAGTCAATAGCGTATCGCGAAAGGACGCGTATCCGTTGCCGATCATGACTAGTATTTTGGACAAGCTTAGAGCCGCGAAATACATATCGACGCTGGACCTCAGTCAAGCCTATTTTCAAGTGCCTCTCGACGAGAAAAGTCGAGAAATTACGGCTTTTACCGTGCCCGGTCGCGGGCTTTTCCAGTTTATTCGGATGCCGTACGGCTTGACTGGGGCTCCCGCGACGTTTCAGAAATTACTCGACAGATTGATCGGCCCGGAAATGGAACCCTTCGCTTTCGCGTACCTCGATGACATTATAGTGGTCACCGAGACCTTTGACGACCACCTGATTTGGCTCGAGCGAGTTCTCCGAAGAATACAGCAGGCCGGCCTCACCGTAAACCCCGATAAATGCGAGTTTTGCAAGTCGGAAGTCCGATATCTCGGTTTTGTCGTCCACGCGGACGGATTAAAAGTCGATCCCGAAAAGATAAGACCCATTCTCGAGTATCCGGAACCTCGGAACATCAAGCAAGTGAGACGTTTCCTCGGCATGGCCTCCTGGTATCGGAAATTCATCCCGGAATTCGCGACGGTGAGCGAGCCGCTCACGCAGCTGCTGCGAAAAGATCGGAAGTGGCAGTGGACCGCGGACCAGCAATCGGCATTCGACGTTCTGCGCGAATCGATCGCGACAACTCCAGTCCTCACGTATCCGCATTTCGAAGTGCCCTTCGTACTTCAGACCGACGCGAGCACGATCGGACTCGGGGCTGTACTCACGCAGGAGATCGATGATGCACGAAGCCCGAACGGAACAGCTGTTAGCCGCGATAGCTGCGAGTCCCGATCGCTGGTATGACGCGAAACTCGAGTGCGTCCGAAAAGAACCGAAGTTGCACGAGGACTGGAAGATCGAGAACGATCGCCTCTACCGCCGGCGCGCGAACGATATGGAGCGTGACATCCTCGGACACGAACTGAACGAGTGGAAGCTGGTCCCGCGGAACGCGGAAAAGCGCGAATTGCTCGCAGAAGCCCACGACGAGCCACAGGCCGGCCATCTCGGCCGAGAGAAAACGTATGAACGTCTCCTCCTTAGGTACTTTTGGCCGCGGATGTTCCGAGACGTCGCGAAATACGTACGCGCGTGTGACACCTGCCAGCGCACGAAAGTCGAACAAGGCGCGCCGCTCGGCACGATGGGACGACACTACGTGCACGAGCCCTGGACGATAGTAGCCGCCGACGTCATGGGTCCCCTCCCGCGCAGCAAAGCCGGATACCAATATATAGTAGTATTCCAGGACCTTTTCACCAAATGGATCGAGGTTGGCCCGTTACGCGCAGCGAACGGGAAAAAGATCAGCAACGCGTTCGAAGACGCAATCCTCTCACGATGGGGAGTCCCGAAAGTCCTGCTGACGGACAACGGGACCGAGTTCGTAAATAAAACGTTAGGAACGCTTGCAAGCGAATACGGTATCCGACGAGCTACGACACCGCCATACCACCCTCAGGCGAACCCGGTCGAACGAGTGAATCGAGTTCTAAAAACGATGATCGTCGCGTTCATAAAGAAAGACCACCGCGAATGGGACGAACACCTTACGCACTTCCGATTCGCGTATAATACGGCGAAACACACGACTCTCGGAGCGACTCCGGCTTTCTTGAACTTCGGTCGCGAGCCTATGCCAGCTCGCTGTTTTCGAGGGAGGGAGGGAGCGTCCGCCGGCGATGATGTCTGGCCGATGGCCGATCGAGAGTCGTGGACGGCGCGAATGGAGCGGGTCGGAGAACTGCGCCAATGGGTTGCCGAAAACCTAGAGCACGCGTACGAGCTACAGAGCCGCTACTATAACCGCGGCCGCCGAAACCGACAATTTAAGCCTGGTGATCGCGTGCTTAAACGACAGCATGTCCTCTCCTCAGCCGCACAGAACGTGGCTGCCAAGTTAACCACTAAATTCCATGGGCCCTTTGTGATCTCGAAGGAGCTCTCTCGAGTAGTCTACGAGTGTGCAACACTCGACGGCAAGCCGGCCGAAAAAGCCCACGTGCAAGATCTTAAGCCGTATATAGAATAAACTGTGCGTAGAAACCGGGGACTAATAGAACTAGCTGGTGAAGGTCGTAGGATTAAGGTAGTGGTGGAGGGATGACACAAGGCCAGTAGGACCTGAAGAGGACCCCATCACCTTTTTTTTTCCTCCTGACTCCCCTAGACAATCCAACGACTATGTACGGGATGGCCGGACGTGGGAGCTACAGGGGGCGGAGACGGATCTGCCACCCCGAAGCGGAGGCCAACGCGGCACCAGCGCCGCGCCCGGGGGAGACCCCGCCACCATCCGCGCTGGACCTGCCGGACCTCGCCCCGTGGTTCGGGGCGCAACCCAGCGAGGAGGCCGCCTGGACTGGCGTGTTACACACCTGGGCCGACCTCCTGCGCCACGAGGCCAAGGACGAGGCGGCCCAACGCCGGGCAGACCGGAGGACGGCCCAGGCCGCCGTCGAGGCCTTACGAGCCAAGCGGCACCGGCAAGCGTTCCTCCGGGAGACGCTCGGGCGCTTGGGGATATCCCGCGCCCAGCTGCGGGAAGTGGAAGCGCCACCCACGCTCCGGGACGCGCTCCCCAACTTCACCTGCTGGAGGTGTGGAGGCAAAGGGCACCTCCAGACCCGGTGCAACCGCCGGGCCGAGCGGCCCTACTGCCGCCGATGTGGCCACCAGGGCGCCAGCAGTTCTGGCTGCCCATACCGCCAAAATAGCTGGCACAAGGCCAGCCCCCAGGCCGCATCGCTAGCGCGGCTCTACTTGGAGAGTCGGCGCCAGTAAACGGCGCGACCCCCAACGGCGTGGCCAGAAGACCAGGGAGCCCGCTAGCCGCCGACCATCCGCGGCCACCGAGGGAGAACCCAGGGCCACCAACACCGGCCGAAGGGCCAAGCCCTGGACAACGGGACGACATCGAGGAGTCAGCGCGGCGACGAGCGCATAGCGGTCGTGCCACTTGCACGCGGACCAGTGCAAGCGCCCGAACACTGGCGAAGCGGCACGACAAAGCCCGAGCGCCGAACGAGCGCAGTCGGCGAGCCGAACAGCTCGCCGAGCCGAGCGCCCGACGAGCGCCGAGGGCAGCCGAAGCCGAGCGCCAACGCCGACAGCTGACGACGACGACAGGAGCCGAGCGCGCCCGACTTTGACCGAGCGCGCCAGAAGCAGACCGCGTGTCACACGAGACACCTAACCTGCTCCTATCAAGAAGACATCGTCTCCGTTCCAGGTTACGGAATCAAGAGTCCAGCATCCAGCACACCCCTACCTAATCCTTACTGCACGCAACCAATGCACGACCAAATTACAGCGAATGCTAGTTTTAGGGAGTAGCCAACACGATGTGGAGTTCGCATTTCCAACGAACTCCGAGACCAGGGTAGGCCTATCAGTTCGTTACATTTTTTTTGGAAACTTTTGGAGCACGGCCGCGTGTCGACCAGGAATGCACCGAGATCTGCAGTGCGGAGGCGAGGTGATTCGCCCGATGGGCTCAAGCAAAGGAGGGGGGAGTTGTGACGGGGCAGCGTAGCCCGTCCCAAAACTCCCGCTCTCACGCGAAGCCGCCTCGCACTCGCCGCTTAACCTCACTAACCGTTGCTCCAAGGGGGACCGCCAAAACCAGCGAATAATGACTAATGCGCCTTTATCTTGTTTCGAGCCCGATATAGCGACGAGATCAGCGAGTCGATCGAGGAGCGGGAGTTAAGCTCGAGGAGAATGGACCCGACGAGTCCTACCTGCGAGCCATACAGAGGGTGCAGATACGCCGATTGACGTGCCGATCAGGCGGCTCTGACCCTGGACAGACGACGGACGACGCCACGACGACAGACCGACGGACGTACCAGGGGCTCCTAGCTCTCGCTGGCTGAAGGCAGCGGCGGAGAGCGCAGCGTAGCGAAACGATCGATCCCAGCGCGCGGGATCGATACGCGAGCCCTCGATACCGATCGAGACCGATCGGCGCGGCGCCACCGAGAGATCGATAGCGTAAGGCGGCAACGTAACGCGAAACGAATTTTGCGTAGGACCGGAAGCTCCTCACTTTGTGAGCGACCTTCGAAGCAAGCGTGTGACGAGTGCGAGAATCGAGCCAAAGACAAGCGATCAGTGAGGAGTATAGAGAGAGCAGAGCGAGTTTATACCGGTAAGCCCAGCGAATTGCCGCCTGCCTATTGCATGTAGAGATCTCGGTGCCGGCCGTTCACGCTCCGACAAGAAGCTACCCCGGCGCGAGTGACCACCGGTCACTAGGCGGCTACCCCTTGGCGCGACTCTTCAAGTCGCCGCAAAGTCGCCGGTTCGTGAAGAACACCGCGAGTCCTTAGACTGGAAGGCGTATGAAAGCCAGGAGCGGCCCGGCCGCCCCCATCTAGCCTTGTAACTTGCATGCGAACGGTTTTGGGTTTTTCCGGCTTCGAGGCTCGTAGATCGGCCGCCTATCTTGTGCGATTGCAGTGCGACTGCAGGTTATCGAAAGTTCTATCCGATTCTTTGGCGTGTCCGAGCCTCCCAGCAGGCGAACGTCCGGCAAGCGCGACCGGCCGGGATATTAGATTGTGTAGCGGCTACGGGAAAGCCGAGGGTCCGAACGCCGACGTTCGGACGCGAGCGCTAGGACGTAGGATTTTCCGGTCAGTAATAAACACCGTTGCCACCCATCCGCGTGGGTTTATTCAGCCTCCTTTCCCAACCCGAATACCTTCGCCACTCTACCGCCAACACTCTACCGCTAGCCCGGCGAGTGCCGCCGAGTCCAGCCCGGGGTCAAACGGGAGGCACCAGCCAGGACGAGGGAGGACAGACGAGAAATTTGGCCCTTATCGGGGCCTGGCGCCCAGCATTTTCCCCTTCCCACCTTCCAGGAACCCCGGACGGACTCCGGCGAAGTTGGAGCGCGTCCACCCGGACCGACGCGGACAGGGGTCCGGCGAAATACGCTTACAGATTTTATTATTTGTTCCAGATTCCATGCTTTATGTAGTTAATAAAAGAGCTATACTGTCCTTGCCTCTGTCCCTCTGATCTTGTCGTTCTTAAGAATTATGAAATGTTAAAAGTGTTAAGTGCGTAACTCACAAGTCCCTGTTTTGGTAAACGACTGCTGATTACCAATAGTTAAAATTATCAAGTGTGTAGCATATCAATCTTTTAAGCAATATTAGCAATTATTTACAATTTAAGGGAATGGTAGCTATTGGTAACCAGTACTTGCTTAGACTAATTTCAGTACTTTAGGTTTGCACTCCGTCAGCTTGGCACTTGACAGTCAGGATACTTCAAAACTAGACTGCGAATGAGAGAGCCTACATATATAGCTCATTGAATATAATTTGTAAAGTTTTAAGGCAAATCATTTACAATTTCAATACATTCTTGCTATTGGGAATCTCTGTTTTGCTACTCTGAGCTATTGCTTGACTTAACGCTTTATAATTATAATATATAAACCAAGCAGAGTGCACATACGCAGTCTACTTTAGTAGTATCTTGACACTCAAGTTCATCGCTCAAGGAACACTTCAGCTAAAGAACTAAAATGATGTAAGCAAGCAATAATTACCAATCATGTGTCATTTAGTGACATACTAGCTATTGGTAATCAGTACTTGTTTAACAAATTTTATTACATTAGATTATGCGCTCCCTGAGCTACGCATTTGGCTGTCAAGATACACCAATGTTAGAGTGCGTATGAGGGTATAGCTTATCTAATTTGCAATTTAAATGCATTCTAGCTATTGGTAATTTTTCTTTTGCTAATGTGAATTTGTCAAGTGCAAAGTATATTATCTAAGGAATCTATATTCTCACATTCAGCTCAATTTCTTAGATCTCCTCCTATGTGCATGTGTTTAGGATGACACTCAAGAGAATTCGAACGCGACTATTTTAGATTGTACAGTAGATTAGGATTTAGCACTAAGGTTCGGTTTAAGTAAATAAAGCACTTTAAACTATAAACGGTCTATTCAGTCACTAAAGATTCGTTAATAGAGGAAAAACAGTCAAGGTCAGTTTTCAGTTCACACAATAGTATTCAAGTTTAAGCACATACAAGAAGCTCACAGCAAACAAGAGCAAGCACAGGCAGTAAGCACAAGAGAAAAGGAGACAAGCGATCTCAATTTCGTAGCGAAGCACACTGTAAGGCGGATCCAAGCGGAAGAGAGCGATAGCAGGAGAACAAGCGTATTTAAAGACCTGAGTGACTCTAGAATAATCCAGAGTCTTCAAACGAACTCGGCGATTTCAGTTAGACGGTCGCAGTGGCAAGGTGACACTTGCTTACAAATATTGAACGCTCATTACCGTCGAGACGCATAAGTTTCAGATCTGGAGCATTTTGAACAGCATGAGTAAGTTATAAATACATTGTAACATTAAAGTTACATTATAACATAAACATGCACATAGGTGATGGTGCATATTTGAACAGAAATGGCACTTCACATTTTAATAAAATTTTACTTTTAAATTTATTAATTAAACCATTGATAAATACTCGGAATTTTTATTGTCTTTATTGTTAAGCATTAACTAACAAAAAGGCATGAAATCCGTCCAAAAACATTAAAATGTAAGAAAATGCGCCAAGTAGCAGTTGGATTTCCCCACAAAAATGTAACAAATATAATATATAATGAAATATAACAAAAAAGATAATAGATATCATACAAGAAAGCCAAGCTTTCATTCAAAGATACCTCGATTTAACTCACATTAGCAATGAACAATAAATTAACTATAAATTACCGATTAACAATACAAAAAATCTTGGCGTGTGCGCGCTTCATTCGAGGCACTTGCTCCGGTAATATTACTAAAAAACTTTTAAAGAAACATATACTCGATGAACTGAGAACCTCCTTCTTATCAATATACGATATCAGCGAGCGAACTTATACCGGTAAGCCCAGCGAATTGCCGCCTGCCTATTACCTGTAAAGATCTCGGTGCCGGCCGTCCACGCTCCAACAAGAGGCTACCCTGGCGCGAGTGACCACCGGTCACTAGGCGGCTACCCCTTGGGGCGACTCTTCAAGTCGCCACAAAGTCCCCGGTTCGGAAAGAACACCGTGAGCCATTAGATTGGAAGGCGTATGAAAGCCAGGAGCGGCCCGGCCGCCACCATCTAGCTTTGTAACTTGCATGCGAACGGTTTTGGGTTTTCCGGCTTCGAGGCTCGTAGATCGGCCGCCTATCTTTTGCGAGTGCAGAGCGACTGCAATATTTCGAGACTTCTGTCCGACTCATTGGCGTGTTCGAGCCTTCCAGCAGGCGAGCGTCCGGCAAGCGCGACCGGCCGGGATAATAGATTGTGTAGCGGCTACGGGAAAGCCGAGGGTCCGAACGCCGACGTTCGGACGCGAGCGCTCGGACGTAGGATTTTCCGGCCAGTTTCCCGGCCAATAATAAACACCGTTGCCACCCATCCGCGTGGGATTATTCAGCCTCCTTTCCCAACCCGAATACCTTCGCCACTCTACCGGCCACGAGTTAGCCCGGCCGACACCGGCGAGTGCCGCCGAGTCCAGCCCGGGGTCGAGCGGAAGGCACCAACCAGGACGAGGGAGGACATAGGAGAAATTCGGCCCTTATCGAGGCCTGGCGCCCAGCATTTTCCCCTTTCCCCCTTCCAGGAACCCCGGACGGACTTAGGCGAAGTTGAGGCGCGTCCACCCGGACCGACGCGGACAGGGGTCCGGAGAAACCCGTTTACATTACATTCTAATGTTTTTGGACGGATTGATTTATGGCAGCAGTTTTCTTCTTGCGAATTAACAATTAATATGCGACAACATGGTGACACAGAGTTTATAGACCTGTGAACAATTTACGTTTCGGCGAAGTAACAACTGAGCAGTTGGAACTAATATGAGAACGACGGCATGTTCCCTTAACTGAAGAATTTGCAGACGGTGCGCCAGTAAGAATATTTCCCACATTAAAATTGGTGGACGAATACAACTTAAGAATGACCGATACTCTGGCGAAATCCCACCGTGTGTACATTATTAATGCGGTTGACGAATCCCGTGAAGGGCTACATATGGAAAAAGACCCCCAACTAATATCACTCCAGTAAATGTGAATAACTGTGGCGGTCTTTTACATACTCTGCAGTTAGCTGCTAGCTCACTAGTGATGCTGCGACGTAATATATCAATTTCTGATGGGCTAATACACGGTGCAATGGGAGTAGTGAAACATTTCCAATGGCCGGCCCTACGTAGAGATCAACTGGAGGAGGGTGAAATACCGGAATCAGTAATAATACAATTTGATGACGAAACTATTGGCAGTAGATTCAAAGATGCCGATGGGTGTATTGCAATTGCGCCGGTGTCAGCAACATTTCAAGCGATCAAAGGTTACGGAGATGTTGAACGCAGAATGTTGCCCCTTATTCTCAGCTGGGCAGTAACGGTACACAAATTACAAGGAACTACATTGAACAAGGCCGTAATAGACCTCGGTAAAAAAAATTTTGCAAAGGGACAAATCTATGTCTTCCTCAGTCGTGTGAAAAATCTAAATGGGTTAGCCGTATCTGATCTGGTAACAAATAAAGTTCTAAAAAAACCACATGACGAAAAAGCCCTTGCAGAAATGCCAAGGTTACGTAAGCTGTTGTAAATGGTGTGACATTACGCAGGTCTTCTCACAGCTTACTACGTGTTACTACATTGTCTAAAAAAATGGACACCATAGTGTGTGCGACTGAAACGAATATTACATATGATGAATACCATATGTGTCATCATGTTACGATATATATATTGGCAACAATGGCCACCACACGGACACTATACTTGTCAAATCATATCAAAATATATATTGGCAACAATAGCCACCATACAGACACCATACTTGTCAAATCATGTCAGATTTCGATGAAACCTTGCCTATCTTATATCTTATAAAGACTATTGGTCCGACTATAAATTTTGACAAAATTGTTTAACGCTAACCATTGTTATTGCATGACAACTGATATTTCGTTTGTCCGGCGATAACTTTACTACGATATGTTACGACGACAACGACAACAACAATGACAATGAGAATGACAATGACATGACAAGTATGGTGTCCGTATGGTGTCTGTATCGTGGCTATTGTTCCCAATATATATTTTGACATTCAATAACAATGGTTAGCGTTAAATAATTTCGGAAAAATTTATATTAGGACCAAGCTGTGAGCATGGTCTATAAGATAGGCAAGGTTTCATCCCGATCGGTCCATCCATCTCAGAGTTCTCGCCGGATAATCATTAAAAAAAATATATATATATTGTGACGTTGCGCATGGCGCCTGTCACAAAGCGTCCCTTCACTCAAATTTAGCGCCGCAGAACTAGCGGCAAGTAGCGTCTCCAATACTGTTCGAGCGAGATCAAGACATAAAATACTAACGCCAATACTATCGCCCGAGCCAATAAGGAAGTAGCAAGCAGGGACGACCACCGGCCCCGCGAACCCGAAGCCACCAAATCTGCCAGCCCAGAGCACTCGGCTCGACCAGGACGGACATTAAGGGGTCAGCAGCCTCCGAAGGGGTCTCCAGCGAAGGGTCATCGAGGAAGATCACCGGGTGGTGAGGCAGGCGACTCCGAGGCACCCGGCCCTGGCGTCGTTTGTCAGAGGGCACTGCGAGTCCCTGAACGCGCGGTAGGACGCGGCGACCATTAAGGAATCGATTTCGGAAACAAAGACGGAAGGAAGGAAGGAAGGAAGGAAGGAAGGAAGGAAGAAAGGAAGGAAGGAAGGAAGGAAGGAAGGAAGGATGGAAGTCAGGAAGGAAGGCAGGAAGGAAGGAAGGAAGGCAGGAAGGAAGGAAGAAAGGCAGGAAGGAAGGAAGGAAGGCAGGAAGGAAGGAAGGAAGGAAGGAAGGAAGGAAGGAAGGAAGGAAGGAAGGAAGGCAGGAAGGAAGGAAGGAAGGAAGGAAGGAAGGAAGGAAGGAAGGAAGGAAGGAAGGAAGGAAGGAAGGAAGGAAGGAAGGAAGGCAAGAAGGAAGGAAGGAAGGAAGGAAGGAAGGAAGGCAGGAAGGAAGGAAGGAAGGCAGGAAGGAAGGCAGGAAGGAAGGAAGGCAGGAAGGAAGGCAGGAAGGAAAGCAGGAAGGAAGGCAGGAAGGCAGGCAGGCAGGGAGGCAGGCAGGCTGATAGCGTCAGCCAAGAGTCAATGCCGTAGAGTTCAAATTTAGCGGATTCTGTTAAGTAATTAGCGCCGATCGACTGCATCGAGCTATCGATCATCTCAATGTAAACTTCGACTTGTCCAACTAGCGGCCACGTGCTTCGCCCGAGGCAGCCGATGAACACCTCTCTGCTTCTCTCTCTCTGCTTCATTGCCGGAATAAAACATTAACTAGCTCAATCCTGGCTTGTTCACTCGTGTCGAACCCACGTGCTCTCCTTGTTGTCTGATCTAGCCAAAGCAATCTTGTAAGCCGCCTTGGGAGATTCTCTGTTGCCGTTCCTTAGCGCCCTATATTTCGAGTGGCTGTTCCGATGCCTATTTTGTTGAATTTTGCGTGGCTGTTCGATGCCTACAGGGTATATTTGAGTGGCATCTCTGATGCCTGGCGCCCGTTCCGGATTTGCTAAGGAATCGCAGGCTTCGAATCTGCCGAGCCGAAGTGTCGGGAAAAGTATCGTTCTGAGAGAGTAATATAAGAGTTGGGAAATTCAGTTTCCCCTATTGAAATATAGCGTCTCCAGTTCAAGTCTAGTTGATTAGGAAACAAAATATTTTTCATTATTCTCGAGCCTTGCTTTCGAGCGAGACTTGAGAATATTTCTTTATTTTTACCGACTTCGAAAAGGAGGAGGTACTCAATTCGATCGCTATATTTTTATTTATTTTTTTAAAATGTTTGTCCGGCGAGAACTCTGTGATGGGTGGACCGATCGGGATGAAACCTTGCCTATCTTATAGAGGATGCTCGCACTTTGGCCCCAATATAAATGTCCGAAATTCTTTAATATTAACAACTGTTATTGCATAAACACCGAACTTTCCATTGTCGATTGGTAACTTATAAGGGTAGTTCTCGCGGTACACCCTCTTGCATAAATTTCGGAATGTATAAGCTTTTCTTTCTTCCACAAATTCGGCTACATTTCTTCGTCTATAACTGTTACACCAGTGCAACGATAAAATTCAAAATGAAATCGACCACGAACCATCAATTTATTGATTTCCTATACTAAAAAGCATTAAATAAAAAAAATATATTTAAAAAAAATGTGACCGACTTCGAAAACTGACAGAGTTCCAGAGAGCTGAAAACTGAAAGAGCTGAAAAGTAAAAAACAAGAAACACAAAAAATGCCCTGAAAAGTAAAAAATAACTTCTTGTTGTCATGGATACAGAAATTTGCATTAAGCCTAAATATTCTGCAACTTTTCGGAGGCGCCGCAAATATAAGTAAAATATTAGAAAAGTCACGAAATCCTCACACTCAAATTTGGAAATACTCGTGGTCTCTATGTACACATATGTGGCTTCGGTCTCGAGCACCGCTTCTACCTCGCCGGAAACGTCTGAGGTTCCGGCCGTGGTGTGCGCGAGACGATGGCAGAGATCGGTTATCTCTGGCCACTCCAACGAACGGGGTTTGAGAGGCGATCGCGAGAACCGGGGAAGAAAAAGACGACGAGGGTTTCGACGTAACTATAACTTTATTTAAGCGACGGTTCGTTCGTACAACGTCGAGTCGGAAGGTCGGGGGAGACGGTGCTCCTAGTCGTCGGTCGAGATTTAAACTGGCGGCCGGTGGCCGCTACGCTAGCGTGGCGGACGTCACGCTGCAGGCGAATCTCGATCGCTGCTGTCGGCCTCTCGTTCTCGTCGTTCGAGGCGGTCGGCCTGCCCTCTGCCGTCGGTCTCCTCGATCCCTCGAGGCCGCCACATATATATGTACAAATTGAAGGGGCGAAGTATACCCTATCGAATATGCTAATATTGTTAACATTAACTGGTCTGGTATTCAACAATTCCGAACAATTCCGACATCTCATAGGTGTAGGTTAATCTAGCAAATACGCATATACGCGTAACAGACTGCAGCCAATAGAACTATCGCTACTCTCCTGTGTACCATTTTGTTTTCGTCAATCATTAAAGTCATCCTGTGGTTGGACAGGTAGATATACAGGGTGTCCCAAAAATGTTGGATAATATTATAGCCATCTTGTTGGGAAGGGGGCGGGGATGATGATGCCGTTTTTAAAAATTTGCGTTAGGCCTCCAATTCCGAGTTATTCAACAACAAAGTTAGGTACCGCCCACCGAGCTCTTGGCGAGTCCTGACCCATTATCCCTTACTTCTAGAAAAAGGGAGGTGACAGAAAACATCTTGCTGGTCGGCCTACGACAATTGCTATGGAGGACCGGCGGGTGCTCAACCGCTCGGTTCCTTCGAAACCGAGCGGTCAGCAGCCCCTTGCATGTGCCGTTTTGAAGACCCGAGCATGGCACGGTATGCAATAGCCCGATGGACACACTTTACTTTTCCTCTTGCTTTCCTTCTTTCTTAAAACACGCTTGCGATAACTGATATCTCTGATTAGTTGTTTCGCGACTCCCGACGAAATCCAATTAAATCCGTCCAAATCCAGTGAATCAAATTTATCAGGAGCCTATAATACTTTTTTTTTAAAAGAGTCTAAGTGGCGCCATGGCAAAACGTTGGAGCGGTACTCGTGATGATCCGAGTTCGATTCCTCGCCGTCGCGGTTATTTTTTTGGTTTTCTCTTGCTCTGTCTCGATCCATCTTCAATACCCAGCAGTGGTAATGCTTTTTCTTTTACAGTTTTACGTCTTTTCTCCGACATTTTCATTTTCCTTGTATAGTATGCTTACGATAAGTATGGCCCCTGATTAGTCGTCTCGCGACTCCCGAATAAATTAGAATAAATGTTAACCTTTTGAACCACGATTGAGCAAACTTTATTGAAATTGGATTATCTTGTTAAATTTTGTTAAGCATCAATTACTCCCGGTACATATTTCTTGATATGGTACGAAATGTAGTCAGTAGTTTAAAGCGATAGTCTCTAATCTTGAGAACATGGCTTTGTTTCTCTTTTTCTCAATGAGTACTTTACGCTTCCAGTTGCATTATACTTTATCAGGATCCTGTAAATTTTTTTACAAGTACCGAAGTGGCACCGTATTAAAGCTTTAGAACAGTGATCGTGATGATCCGAGTTCGGCTTCCCGTCGGCGCGAGATTACCTTTTTGCGTTTCTCCGCATTTTCTTCGTTAACTCTTCAATACCCAGTAGTAACGGTAATATTTTATTTTTACGACTGTTTACCATCCACCTACTTTTTTATTATTGTAGCATTCATTTCCGATAAGCAACCTTCACTCTGAAATTTGTTTTTCCCATTGAGATGACAAGAAAATACATGTTCTTCCGGATTTTTGTCTAGCAAACCTATCAGAACTATCAATATGAAACTTGGTATCAAGTTTCATATTGATAGCTGTATACTTGTAAGAAAAAGTATCACAGGTCCCTGATAAAGTCGATTTGCTGGGTTTGAACGAATTTAATCGGGAATCGCGATACAACTAGTTCGGGACCACTTTCGGCAAGCATGCAAGGAAAATGAGGAAATAGAAGGAAAGGCGGGGAACCGTCAAAGAAAAAGTATCACCACTGCCGGGTATTGAACATGATGATATTTGAAGAAAATGCAAAAAAAAACAATTGCGACAAC
The DNA here is from genome assembly GCA_964023945.1 of Ectemnius cavifrons. NCBI lineage: Eukaryota > Metazoa > Arthropoda > Insecta > Hymenoptera > Crabronidae > Ectemnius > Ectemnius cavifrons. The sequence goes on from OZ030379.1 coordinate 2,304,913, forward strand.
GGGGAACCGAACACGGGTCACCACGGTCGCTATTCCAACGCTTTGCCACGGCGGTTTCGATATTTGTAAGAAAAAGTATCACAGGCCCCTGATAAATTTGATTCACTGGATATGGTCGGATTCAATTGGATCTAATCAGACGTCGCGAAACAACTAACGAGGGGTATTGGTTATTGCAAGCGCATATTAAGAAAGTGGGAAAGCAAGAGGAAAGCCAAAGAAGCGGGCGATACCGTGCCGTATTCAAACGTCGAGAACGACACACGGAGCGGGCCGCCGGCTGGGCCATCGGTGCGAGCACACCAAGACAGCAATTACCACGTTTCGGGAAAACCGAACGGTTGAGCACCGGTTGGTCCTCCATCGCAATTCTCGCAGGCCGACCGGCAAGATGTTTTTCGTCACCTCCCTTTTTCTAGGAGCAACGGATAACCGGCTAGGACTCGCCAAGAGCTCGGTGGGCGTTACCTAACTTTGTTGTTGAATAACTCGGAATTGGAGGCCTAACGCAAATTTTTAAAAACGGCATCATCATCCCCGCCCCCTTCCCAACAAGATGGCTATAATATTATCCAACATTTTTGGGACACCCTGTATAGGGATAGAGATAGATCGAAAGAGAGAGAGAGAGATTGAGAGGCGGGAGGAAGAGTACGAAAGCAAGAGTGAGACAGCACGGGTAAGAAAAAAAATACGGATAAGCGCGGGTAAGACACACCAGTATTTGCCAGTAATATTTTACTTATATTTGCGCCACCTCCGAAAAGTTGCAGAATATTTAGGCTTAATGCAAATTTCTGTATCCATGACAACAAGAAGTTATTTTTTAATTTTCAGGGCATTTTTTGTGTTGCTTGTTCTTTACTTTTCAGCTCTTTCAGTTTTCAGCTCTCTGGAACTCTGTCAGTTTTCGAAGTCGGTCACATTTTTTTTTTTAAATTTTTTTTTCCTGATAATATATACGCCGAAGGAGGTGTGAACTGTGACTCCCACCCTATCGATCTCACCTGGGCAGGATGTGCGACCACGACACGTCCCTCCCTACCTCGAGGCCGTTTTGTGTAGAGCACCATGAAACAGACGACTCCCGCATAAAGGCGTCGGACCCCTTCCCACGGTCCCCCGATGTCGGCCAGCAGGTAACCCAAAGAGCCTGCCGCCTTCGCAACTCAGGGGACAAGCCGGCCGAAGTGCCCGTTAAAGCGTCAGAAGCCGTCGAGGGTGAGCTCCAGATACTTCATAGTATCACTCACCCGGACACGGGCCCCTCTCACCGCTATCCACAGCTTGGGGGGGGGGGGGGGGGGCATACCTTCGGCGATTGTAAAACCAGATCGCCTCGGTCTTTTGCGGGGCCACGCGATGGTCCAGGCGGTGGATTCGGGCGACAACACAGGCCACCGCCATCTCCGTGACACGGATGGTCGTCAATCCGTCCTCCCCGCTGGACACCATGAGGGTGTCGTCTGCGTAGCAGATCAACGCTACGCCAGCGGGGAGTGCGCCCGTGTAATAGTATACCTATATATTACTGGCGACCGTTACAAAGAAGGGTGAGTGCGAGAGCACTCGCTACCGATTCCGAGAAATCGTCAACGGTAGAGACGGTTTACTGAGAAAACGTGCGTCTCGAGGGGGACCGGCGACGAAACGAGGCTCGCAAACCCCCTCGAACAACGAGCCGCTCGCCAGCCGCCGACAGGAGCAGATCGAACTTTAATAAAAGTAAATCCTGACAATTACGACTTTGATTTAAGGAACCGAGTCTCTCCTCTCCTAAATCCATAACCATCCTTATTTAACGTTATCCACTCCACCTCTTACGGAACATTAAGAAGAGAGAATCCAAAGTTGAGTCTGCCCTCACCTGTCTCTCTCTCTCTCTCTCTCTCTTTCCTACACCCGCAGGACGTAATCGTAGCCGAGGTCCCATAGCAGAGGGCCCAAAACAGACCCCTGCGGGACCCCGGCATACGTTTCCCTCACGTACTCGTGCGTCCGACCCATGAATTGTATCCTCCTGTCAGCGAGATAATCCCAGATGACGGCCCTCAGTTCAGGGGGCACTCGATGGTACTCGAGTCGCCTAAACCTCCACGAGCGAAGCGGCGGGCTGGATGGACTCAGACCCAGCTGTGCTTGCCGCCGCCTGCGCGCCCAATACGGGTCTCACCGCTCACGCAGGGAAGACCTCCTCCCTGAAGCGGGTCAAATTGGCCTCCATGAGTGCCGCGATCCGCGCCATTGCTCTTTTATCGAGAGCGAGGCAGACGGGGCCCTCACTGGAGGGGACTTGTGGAGCCCTCGCGGCAGCGCCCGAGGGTCCCGCCCCCCGGCGGCCCAGGATCTCGACCTTCACAGAGAGGGAGAGAATCTCTCCCTCCAGGTCGGCGATCCCCGTCGGAGTTGGTCGTGACCGCCAACTCCGATGCTCCCATCACTCATATTCGAGCCGCCTTCTTAAACCTCTGCTGATAGGTGCCCTTGAGGTTACCGGAGGTGGCCGCCAGGTGGCACACCTCATCCATCGCCTCGATAATCTGGGCACCCACGTCAGCAGAGGAGCTGACCCGCATTTTTTGTGCGGTCTCAGCCTCCCAATGGAGGACCTGAGCCGCACTCTTCTTCCTCGGCCCGGATTGCGGGCCGCCGAGGAGCTGACCCGCTTGGGGCTCGCTCCCCTAGCGCGCCGAGTCAACCTGGCGTTCCTTCGTCTTGGCCGACTCGGCGCCCTCACCCGTCGATGGTGGTCCCCTCTTCTTCCACCGCGAACCCCTCGTCCGCGAGGGGGCCGATGACATTGAGGCATCGGAAACTGGGAGTCGTAGCGTACGCTCGCGCGCGGGCGCCCACGAACGGTCATACCAGTCGACCGCGAATACTGGTACCACGGGGTCGGGAGCCCCACGGCCTCGGGCCGTGCTTGACATGGGATGGACCATCGTGGTGGCAGTGGTTAACTCCGTATGCTGGAGTAGGGACCCCATTGGGTCCCGGCGTGTGAGTTGCGTACCACCAACTCGGGCGCCAGTCTTCCTTAACTGGCAGAGCGTGGATAGTCGCTCGGTCTCACCATTGGCTGGGCGTTTGGGCCTACACCCATCGCTCGCACTGGCAAGCTAAGACGCGCAGGGCGGTGCCGATTGGTGCCGTTCTGCAAGGTTTGGCGCGCCAGCCTGTGCGTTCCATGCAGCCCCGTGCCCATGGGGGACGTGTGGGTAGGGCCTAATGGGCAGGTACCGCACGTAAAATCAATCGACATACTTTCTGCCCTCTCGGCCACCGACACCACGGAGGCCACGGATGTGTCCGAGTCGTCGGACCCGTCCGCGCTGCCCTCCGCGGGTCTGACGACCACGCGCTTGGTTTGTGTGCTGCGTTTTTGGCGCAGCTCGGAGAGAGTCGCAGGCGGTCCCATTCCGCTGGCGGAATAGGTATCCGCGCCGCTCCCTCTCCTCGCCGCCCTCCCTTGAGCTGGGATGCTCCTCGTCTGCTTGGCACTCTTGAACGTCGTTACTATTAGTTTTGTTCTCCATGGTTTTTTGAGTATCAGGGCCTGCGCCCACTCCTCCTACTCTCATCTATGTATGTGTGCGTGTGTCTGTGTGTGTGCGAAGTGTATTAAAAGACAGTCATCGCGCAGAATATCCGAACCCCCGGAACGAGGAGGGGCCGGCCGCGCCGCCGCGGCGGCTAAGCTTTTTTAAGGCATCCACGGGCGGCCTCGGGGGAGCCCCCCGGGACGGCCTGCAGAGTCTCATCCGGTCACCAACCGGCACTACAACCCGCCCCGAGATTATGCGCCCCTAATAAGGGAGCCTCCCCGTTGGTTAAACGAGGTTCGGGCCCCTGTACTAGGGAGCGGCCCAGGAGTGCCAAACCCGGTTTGTCTCCAGTACCCTCCCGTGGTACCACCGCGGCAGAACGACGGACCACCCCCACCCCCCGGAGCGGGGAGAACGGTCCCGCAACGCGACCGCATCTCGTGTGAGTGAGAGTGTAATGTAGAGTGTGTTTCTGTGTGAATGTGTTCCCCCGCAGTGGACCACCTCCAAGAGGCAGCACACCACGGGAGGATGTGTGTAAAGTGCGTGTAAGTGTGAGTGTAAGTGCTGATTTTGATCCGCGGCGACTGCTTACGCAAGCCGCAACCCTCCAGTTAGAACCGGAGGGGCCCCCTATCCGCCACCCGGGGACGCACCGTGTCGGAGACCAGCAACTCCCTCCGCGATACTGGTGGGTCGTGGAGACGAATTTAAGTCGGCCCAATTGCACCAGTAGCGCGGCACGGAGGTACAGAAGCACCTGGCAATACTCCAGTACCCCATCGACGTGGGGCCACCCACCCTCTTGTACTCTTTCCGCGTAACATTCTGGAAACACACAAAGCACAAACGTGAGCAAAACCCACTCGCCCAAAAGACCGGCATAAAGGAAGGAAAAAAAAGAAGTACCACTTACCAAAAAGAGCCGCCAGGCCCCAATAATCCTCTTCCGCCCCCCCCCCCCCCCCCCCCCAGGATCGTCGAGGTCCCACAGCGCCTGACGCACCCGCTCTCTGGCACCACGTACGTCACGCGCGCGCCTCCAGTATACAACACCCTGCAACAACATAACAAAAATAAAAAATAAATAAATGCAATCTCTTAACCACGCAACTCACCAATCTGCGAATGGACCACTCATTTCTCGCTATTATTTTTTCTTTTCCTTCTACTTGGACCACACTCTTCAAAGACTCCTGGCACAACGGCAGAAGCCAAGCCGAAAAGAAAAGACCACACCCAGGGATCCCACAAATAGCAAACGTAAGCTCTGACTCTCCACCATACATCAGAACTGACGAATGCATTTTTTCCAGACAACTTCTCCTACTAACGGGGACGATAACATGTATGCACACCACGGACCCCGAATTCAATGTGGGACACTTCAAACACCAACCAGGAATATATTTTGAAGACCTAGGGCACCTCTAAATATACCGCGACACCTGGAAACTAGCAATCCACGTGGATACGAAACCAATACTCAAACAGGAGCAGTCTATCAAAAATATCTTACACGAAATAATACACGTATGTAGGCAACCCCCCACACCAAACTTAAATGAATTCTGTAAAGGATTTACAACCAGTATCCAAACAAACCTAAATAGAACGTCAGATACAATTACTTATGTAAAACAATCACGGGCAACCGCGCGAAACATGCGCGCAGACTCATAGACGGAATCGGATACGTAGGAAAATCCCTCTTCGGCTTAATGGACGCCGACGATCGGAAAACCATAAACGACGAAATACATGCGCTACAAAAAATGGGAGAAACATCGCGTACCTCACTCATCAACCAATTCCAAATCGTCAAGGCCAACTCACGACTTTTAAACGAAACAATTCACAACGTAGAATTTAACGAAGCCAACCTAATGAATGCAACTAGAATGCACTTACAGTACATTACCCAACAAGACGAAAACATCTTTAAATTCTGAGAATCAGCAAATGAACACCTCTGTTGAATAATTACTGTTCCTATCATCATTCAATTGGAGCTCTCATAGCGATCCTGCTCATCATATGCTCCTACATAACCCCTCCTGTCACATAGCGCCCACTTTACGGTGTTCCAACCTAACCTGGAGATCGAATCGATACAGATCGATTTGTGGCTCGCTGAGGTGTGCGCAACGAGCACACCCTGGTGATCAGCTCAAGAACTGCTCTATCAGTTCGTCATCTCTCAGGCGCTGAGCTCCCTCTCGCCTCGGAGACGTCGAAGAGTAAGCAGCTCAGATCTATTCACCTGTCCTGATCACCTTAAATTCTCAGCCTAATGGCACGTGTGGAACATTTTCATGTTCCAATTTCTCAGATCGGATCATCATTTGGTTTGTTATTCATTCGGAATTGCGCCAGGCCACAGATGTGGTCTTAAGTGCATCAACGGCGCGATTCAATGCTCACGTAGGCGCTCACCCCTCCTACAATTCCCATGGCATTCACTCAAGATCTTACTCATTGCGTGTGCCAAGTCCCTCTCGGGGACTTTCTGTGCACCACCAGGCACACAAGTGGTCAGCTCTGCCCAACTCATCTTGTGTCCCTGCTCATTGTAAAATTTGTACATTTGACTGTAAATACTTGTTGTACATAATGTATAGTGTAAAAAGCACATGGCTACGAATGTCACCGGACATTCCCCTAATTCAATAAATCAGAACACCTATTTTTTTTTTCTCACATACAGTCCACCAAATTATTCAAAAGATCACATTCCACCTTACTCATCTCTTATTTAGACAACCTCATACTAATAAACGACGCCGTAGAAAGTCTCCGCATAGCAGCTAACGACCTACTAGACTTCGCGGTTAACGCAAAAAAGGGTATACTACACCCTAGAACAGTGCTGTCCAGCGGAGGGGCCCCTACCGAGCTGAGTTCCCTTTCCACGCTACCCGTTCCGAGCCGCCGCGTTACCTGACTCCACCCACCGCGCTACGCGGCCCAACCGGCAGCGCGACTCCCACCACCGTAATCCATCGTGCTTGCTCACCGCGGGCCGCTCTACTTGCTTCACGCTGTAGCAGGCGCCAAAACGAGCGCTGCTGCCGAGAGCGCCAGGAGTGGGGAAAGCCCTGTGCTCCTGCGAGCAGCTCTTGGACAGCACTGCCCTAGAATAATACCGCCCGAACAGGTCATAAATTACCTACGCACTGGAACCCTATCAATAAACTCAGGGCTGAGGTTCCCCATCGACATTACCCTGGAAAACATACATGCTATATACAACATAGCTAAACCATCCACGTATTCGGAAAAAGCCTCCATCACGGCAACTCTAGAAATCCCACTGCGCAATTCCAACAAATTTTTTAATCTCGCCAGAGCACACCCGGTACCTACCAGAGTCGGATCACTATACGCGTACATGGACACGTTAGAACCTTACATTCTGGTAGACACTGCTAACTTAGATTACATCCGCCTCAGCGAAAATGATCTCAACTCATGCACCGCTATAAACGATAACTACCTCTGCGCCTCACATCACCCAATTTTCAACGCCTCAAATAACGGCCGTTGCGAGGTACAGCTTTCCGCACAACTAGAACATAAACCCACCTTATGCCATTAAACCAAACCATACTATTAGAACTCCACCAAAGGGGTACCTGGATTTTCGTCACACCCAAACGAACCCGACTAGCAATCACGTGTAACAACAAACCAACATGCTATACCTTCATAGAAAACTCAGGCATCTTAACCATAAAAGGTAAATGTACAATTACAAGCAGTGAGTCCTCAATCGAAACAAACAAACAATACGGCTTAGAAAGACAATATAAAAACCCACAAGAACTCAACGAAATAAGTAAACAAGCAACCGATATCAGGAGACTCGGTGGAGTCTCGCGCCAAGTAGTAGTTATTATATATATACAGCACGCAACTACCGAGGATACTTATCCCGAAGTGTAGCAGTTGTCGTCTGTTATAAAACTTTCACCTCGATTTATGAAAAAGTTACAGCTCCGGGGATTTATTTCTGAATTTTGTATTTTATCGCTGATTTTTCTGAATCCAATGAGCCAAGAATCAAGCGAATCGGTTCAGTCGTTCAGGAGATATGAATTTCTCCTGCTTATTTTTCTCGTGGAAAAGGCAAGGCGGATTAAGAGTCCTTATGTTTAGGCGATATTCCTAAAAATGTGGCTTTCACTTTTTTCACACGAGATGGAAGTACCCCGAAATGCTGCGGTCTGCGGAGATAATATGACTATGTCGTGTTTACGTTACCGACACATTGGTTAAGCCAGTTATGCCGCAGTTGGTTGTGTGTCATAACGGTTATGTGAGACAGTCCGATTTTATTATTTTATTTCAGATAATAAAACAGCATACTCCTTACATACAGCACTGTCCTTGACCCTGTCCCTATGATCTTGCGATTATTAAGAATTATAAAATACCAAAAGTGTTAATTACGTAACTCAGAAACCCTTGCACTTGGTAAACGAGTGCTCATTATCAATAGGTAAAATTGTCGAGTGTCTAGCATATGAATCTTTTAAGCAATAATTAGCAATTATTTACAATTGAAGGGAATGCTAGCTATTAGTAATCAGTACTTGCTTAGACTAATTTCAGCACTTTAGGTCAGCTAGCAACTTGACAGTCAGGAATAACTTGTAAAGTATTAAGTCAAATAAGTTAAAATTTCAATACATTCTTGCTATTGGGAATCTCCCTTTTGCTAATCTGAATCATTGTTTCACTTAACGCTTTACAATTATAGTATATATATAAATCAAGTAAAATGCTCATACACAGTCTAATTTAGTTGTATCTTGACTGTCAAGTTCATTGTTCAAGGACCGCTTCAGCTAAGGAGTCATTTAGGGATATAATAGTTACTGGTAATCAGTATTTGTTTAGCAAATTTCATTACTTTAGATTGTGTGCTTCGTGACCTGTGCATTTGACACTCAAGATATCCCAAAGTTAAACTGCGTATGAGAGTATAGCTTATCTAATCTGCAATTTAAATGCATCCTAGGTATTGGGAATCAGTAAATACATAAGTGCTAATTATTACCAATGGCTACCATGCTTCTAACTTCCAATAGACTAAAGTTAAAATTTTAAATTACATTAGGCAAGCTGTAAATCTCATACTGTTTAACTTTGGAATATTGAATTTGTCAAATGCAAGGTATATTATGTAGGGAATCTATATTCTCACATTCAGCTCAATTTCTTAGATCTCCTCCTATGTGCATAATTAAGTTATAAATACATTGTAACATTAAAATTACATTATAACATAAACATTCACATAGGTGATGGTGCATATTTGAACAGAAATGGCATTTGACATTTTAATAAAATTCTATTTTTAAATTTATTAATTAAACCATTGATAAATAATTCGAAATTTGATTGTCCTTATTGTTAAGCATTAACTAACAAAAAGGCATGAAATCTGTTCAAAAACATTAAAATGTAAGAAAATGCGCCAAGTAGCAGTTGGATTCCCCCACAAAATTGAAATATAACAAAAAAGATAATAGATATCATACAAGAAAGCCAAGTTTTCATTCAAAGATACCTCGATTTAAGTCGCATTAGCAATTAACAATAAATTAGCGATTAACAATAAAAAAAACTTGGCGTGTGCGCCTTTCATTCGAGGCACTTTGCTCTGGTAATATTGCGAAAAAACTTTTAAACAAATTAAATTGTAGAAAAGTCAGTTTTGGGTTTGAATCCGTTTCCCATTGTCTTTTTACCCTGTAATGAAGCACGCACACGCCAAGGTTTTTTTAATTGTTAATCGCTAATTTATTGTTAATTGCTAATGCGACTTAAATCGAGGTATCTTTGAATGAAAACTTGGCTTTCTTGTATGATATCTATTATCTTTTTTGTTATATTTCAATTTTGTGGGGGAATCCAACTGCTACTTGGCGCATTTTCTTACATTTTAATGTTTTTGAACAGATAGTACATAACCTGCAAACCGCGCGAGACACACACACCTTTAGATACGCAATATTGTTCGCAACTGCGTTCACTCTACTTACCGCCGCTACGATTATATTCGGTATTTGTAAATATGTGCGTCGCCTAACATCAACAAATCGCACGGACAAACCTGATACCCAGGAGTCCGCCCCGTTAGGAAAAATACAAGTAGCATACACACAAAAACGACCGTGAACCGACACATTGTAATATAGCGCATTATGTATACTAATATTATGTTGTACTATTATTACGTTGTACTACACCGTCTTCTTTCCATCTTACGCTACAACACTCTATTTTTATAACTAACAAACATTGTAACAATTATGGCTTAAAGCCACAACAACTAAATATTGCATTATATAGAAGCATATTATCTAACAATACTACTAAAACATTACATAACACCGCCAGGCCCTAACACGTGACTAGGCGCCACCTCGCCAAGGGGGGACGGGTTGTTGTGCCCTCATAGACACCCAACACACAAGCGCCTTACAGATAATCATCTCTCGAAGGACAGCGCCCAGCTGAACTTACTCTAACGTAGTATATCAACAAAGTCCAAATGAATCAGGCGGTCTCGCCCGGTCAACAGGGTGCGGTTCGTCCCAAAACTGCAAGCTCAGGGAAATCCTGAGCGGCCAATCTAGTATAAGAACTACCGCCGACATCCGAGCGCCTCTCAGATAAGCATCAGAGATAACTCTGTCAACACGTGCGCTTTCGACGTGCCTATATCTCCGCAATTCAGTTATCATCAATAAACCTAATCGCTGGACCATCCGGTTAATTCCAATTCTTTAACCGCTCACGAACTCCTGATCGCCTATCCCGCTGCCGCCCTACGATTAATCGCGCCAGGGCACAACACGGATATAAATATGAATGCAATAGAGGCTAACCCTCATAAGCAAAAGCGATCGGATGAGGACTTCGAAGAATTACAGGAACTAAGAGAAGAGTTAAATTGGCGAAATAAAAACACAAAAAGTTGCAGAATAAAATATGCTGAGCCATTACCAGAATTTGACCCAGACTTACCCAAAACTATTAGAGTACCAATTATCATTAATGGCAATTATTGCAGAAGCGTACGACTTCGCAGCACTTCATTTATCATAAAATATACTTGTTCATTTGACAGTCTATGCCAAATAACAGCATTGGCAATATGAAATAATGCGGCATGTCACGAATCGACTGCCAATCTGTAAAAATCTACGGATGTGCGCATGAACTCCTTAAGAACGGGCTGAGTAAGGAATTTTATGTACAAAGAGCAAGTTTGCTGTGCAATACTTCTAAACACGAACCGCAACGAAGTGGAGTAATGAAAATAAATGCAGTTGTAAATATAGGGAATTTATGTATGGCATCATTTATCGAATCTCCTAGCTGTGTTGCAATATACTATTGCAATATATTATCACGAAAATGAAGAAATATTCTCGAGTCTCGCTCGAAAGCAAGGTTCGAGAATAATGAAATAAAAGAAAATTTTTATTTGTTTCCTAATCAACTACACTTTAATTGGACTACCAAATTTCCATAGGGAAAACTGAATTTCCCGAATCTTAGATGATTCCTTCAACGATAATTTTCCCGACACTTCGGTTCACGAGATTCGAGGTCTACGATTCCTTAGCAAATCCGGAATGGGCGCCAAGCATCAGAGATGCCACACAAATAGATTCTTTAGGCATCGAACAGCCACACAAACTTTAATAAAATAGGCCTCGAACAGCCACTCGAAAAATAAGGCGCTAAGGAACGGCAACAGAGAATCTCCCGAGGCGGCTGACAAGATTGCTTCGGCTAGGTCAGACAACAAGGAGAGCACGTGGGTTCGACACGAGTGAACAAGCCAGGATTGAGCTAGTTAATGTTTTATTCCGACAATGAAGCAGAGAGAATGGTCTTCGCTCGAGGTGTTCATCAGCAACCTCGGGCGAAGCACGTGGTTGCAAGTTGGACAAGTCGAAAGTTACATTGAGATGATCGATAGCTCGACGCAGTTGACCGGCGCTAGTAATTTAACAGAATTCGCAAAATCTGAACTCTATGAAGTGACTCTTGGCTGACGCTATCAGCCTGCAGGAAGATCTCAGTCTACAATATATCTCATTCAGAAAGGCAAAGGATCAAACACCGAAAGAGAGATGAAGTCGCGAAAGCGAGAACAGAAACTTACAGTCGATAGATCGAAAGCCAGAAGGGCTGAGAGACAACGAAGCGGCTAGCAGGGATCCACCAAAGAAAGTGGTCCCTTACGAAGGCTAGCTTGGAAGGCTCTTCGCTTACCGCTAGTTAATAAATCGGTGGCGGCGAATTAATTGGGAAAGAGTATCTTCCTTCCTTCCTTCCGTCTTTGAATACGCTTTAGTTCGCTAGTCTCCCCCTTTGTCCGCCAGTATTTCGCTCGGTAGCCGTGGGATCGCACGTCCGCTCGCTTTAATCGTCAGCACAAGAGTGCCAAATTCTACGCGCTTTGCCCTAACGTTCGCCTAGCCGTCTTTGTCCCCGAAATCGATCGCTTATTGGTCGCCGGGTCCTACCGCGCGCTCAGAGACTCGCAGTGCCCTCGGACGAACGACGCCAGGGCCGTATGCCCAACAAGGCGCCAACCTCGCTTCGAAGAGACGGCAAGGGAGGTCGTCGTCTTCAGAAGCCGGGTGCCTCGGGGTCGCCTGCGTCACCATCCGGTGATCTCCCTCGATGACCTCTTCGCTGGAGACCCCTTCGGAGGCTGCTAACACCTTAATGTCCGTCCTGGTCGAGCCGATTCCTCTGGGCTGGCAGATTTGGTGACTTCGGGTTCGCAGGGTGGATGGTCGTCCCTGCTTTCTGCTTCCTTACAGGCTCGGACGATAGTATAGACGTTAATATTGAATTCCTTGATCTCGCTCGAACAGTATTGGAGACGCTATTTGTCGCTGCTACAGCGGCGCTAAATTTGAGTGAGAGGACGCTTTGTGACAGGCGCCATGCGTAACGTCACAATATGCAACAAAAGAGATTCTAAAAAGTATGCCATAATTAGCACTCATCACGACGTCATGCGAGAAGGCTTTCAGCATTTGAATGAGGTTATCGAAGCCAACTTCGTACATTCATGTAAATGTTGTGGTGAACTAAAAACGGTCAACCGAGCCTATGGATGTCAGGTGCTAATCGAAACAGATTTTGGTGACGCTACCAAAACTAAACTCGAGGAAATTCCTCTGCACCTGACACTACCATCTGGAGGCAGCGAAAACTATGAAGTTGCAGGAATGGTTGCCTATGGGGGCTCTTTCAATATTACGTCTATAGACCATTACACGGCCTACACCAAAATTTATAAGAGTTGGCAGTGTATAGATTGGGGGGGGGGGGGGGGGGGGGGCAAGAAAGGACGAATGTTTACAGTCCCGTCAGAAACAGAAATCCATGCACATTTATGTATTTACACTATTGTTGGCGAACAGAAGATTAGTTTTAAATTCGATAGAGTGGACTGTAATCTTGTTTTGTTAAGTAGTTGTATTGTTTGTATATTCATCCTCATCGGACTACTTTTCTAGCCTTTAGGCTTAGCCTTATTTCACACGTAGATTCAATATTTTTAACTCGCTAGTCTCCCACATAGTTTTCCCATGCGTATTTTTCGAGCCTTAAAACTGTGACTTCGACTCTTTCGTTCCACCTTATCTAAAGCTATTAAAACATATTCCTAGTAAGGGATTATCGCAGCGTGCCATTAGTGAACTATGCAGCGGTGCACTTTTGCTTTCCCTATAAATGTTTAGACCTCAAGCGTAGTCAGACCTTTGGCGCCTATACTCCCACCACCATACCCCCTTTTCACTGGGTTTTTCGGGTATTTAAGCCCTAAATTCTAGTGGAAAGCGGGGGAATTAGTTCCGAACGCTCGTCGACGGCCAAGCTCTCTCAATCGGACTAGCGAAGAAGACCGTAGTAGATCGAGCAGAGCACTAGTCTCCTTCGAAGTAGTTACAATTACCGTACGTAGATCGTGTCTCATCGCCATCGATAGGCAAGTCACAGTTCTTTCGTTAGTTTCTCCCCTGTTCAAATTGTAACGTAAACCGAATTCATATTATCTTGTAACAACATCTCAAAACCACAGAAACTCTCATTGTATATTTTGTGTTTGTATTATTTGTTCATTCAGAATATATCGAACTTTATTCTAGTTCTCATTAAGAAATCAATTGTGTCATCATTACTAAATTCCTGTTCAGTCAACCTTATTTCAGTTAATCCCAATAAGGAAAAGAATAATAAAAAATCCGACGAGGATACTTGACCGCTCGAGGTGTATCCGGCGAGGCATAGTAAGGTTTAACTCTAGCTTAGCATCGTGGATAGGATGCTCGACAGCGCAGATAATTGAGACGCGGTCATTTCCTCCTGCAACCAGGTAATGCTCACGACGGAGACGACCAAGAGGGTTCGGGAGCGGCAGCGCCATCCCGAGCGGCGTGGGTCCCCCGGCCGGAGGGGCAGGGGAAGGAGAAGGAGGCCGGACCTCCAGGCGCCACCGTGGTGGTGCCGCCCACTCCTCTTCCCTTCCATCCTGCCTGGAGCATCAACGGAGGACGGCCGCGGGAGAGAGCCACGGCTCTCCCGTGGCACAAAAACGCCCGCGCGGTCGGCGGGCGTATGGCCCACCTGTCACCCAATCTCCAGGTAGAGCTCAACGGGGGGAGGACACTCCACCCCCCGGGTATGTGGCACTACCCGTGCCAAGACATGGGCGGGTCCTGGTAGCATCCTACGGTCTTCCCAGGGCCCGCTCTACCAACCCTGGTCTTTCGGGTGCAGCGGCGGATGGCCGTCAGGGTCGTGCGGGGATACCGCACGATCTCCCTGGCGTCGGCAACCCTACTGGCGAGGTTTCCACCCCTTGATATCCTGGCGGTGGGCAGTAAGAAGACCTACGATGGTCTTCGCGCCCTCCGCCGGGATGCAGGCGGAGAGCCTCCCCCACAGAGAGGGCGGTCGAGGTGCTCAAGCGCCAGACCCGGCGGCTCGTTGTTGAGATGTGGCGGGAGCGTCTGGAGAACCCAGAACACTCCCGCCACAGAGCCGTCGGGGCGATTCTGCCGTGCATGGACGCTTGGCTGAGTCGCGGCAGAGGGCAACTCTCATACCGGGCGACACAGGTGCTCACCGGGCACGGCTGCTTCGGGGAGTACCTGTGTCGCATTGGGAAGGAGGCGACGGCACAGTGCCACCACTGCGATGGGGACCGGGACACGGCGCAACACACCCTCCAGGATTGTCCAGCCTGGAGCGACCAGCGCCGTGTCCTGGTCCGATATGTTGGAGGTGATCTCTCGCTGCCGAGGATTGTCAGGGAGATCCTCGGCAGCGAGAGGGCGTGGAGGGCCTTCCTCACTTACTGTGAGGAAGTGCTCCTCCACAAGGAGGAAGCGGAGCGGCGGCGAGAGAGGACGGACCCTTCCCACCTGGAGAGGGCCCGTCCTCGCCGCCGCGCCGCGCTGGGGGATCTGGTCCCCCCGCAGTAAGAGTGACGCCCCGGTCCCGTCGTCGGCGGACCTCAACCCGCTGAAGGGCCGGAGGCGTGCCAAGGGGTCGTGTGGCGGCAGAGTGGTGGCTCTGCCGCCCTCCTATAACGGCCCCGAGGCGGGGCGGGGCGTGTAGTGGTCGCACGTCCCGCCCAAGTTTGTTTGGTTAGGTGATCCGGAAGGCGCGGTTCGCTCCTCCTTCACGGTCAATGAAGGAGCGGGCCGAGCCGTGCCCTCCCGGGCTCGGAAGGGGGCGCCCCCCTTTCTCGCGAGCGAGAGGGGCGATGGCCAACCCCCCTCCACGTGAAGTGCCCCCAGAAGGGCGGGCCCGGGACGGCACCGGTAGTGTTCGCATAGAGTTCCCGGTGTCGCCCCATTATGCGCAAAGGATGGCCACCGTGGGGTTTTAGACGGTAGGAGTCCGGCACTCCCCCTCCGCCCCGACCAGGGTGGCGGGGGGTCCATGAGGATTTCCCCACGTAAAAAAAAAAGAAAAAAAGGCCCGCTCTGCCATGTCTTCGAGGTCACCGCAGTGTTTTTAGTGGGTGCAAGCCCCACATAAACCCGCCTCTCCCCCCAGAGACACGGGGTATACGTTCAGGGATTTTCACTCCGTGAAAAAACAAAGGGGGGGGGGGGGGTACGTGAGCACCTTACGGTACAATAATTAGTTTCCAGATTTCACGAGATGCCTATGCTAACTTCTGAGCTACAATACATTCTATTCAAAACTCTTGAACCAGTAGAAATAGTTTTATTCGATTTTGCGGTACAACGTAGCACACGTGGAGCATAATGCTATACATCGTTCAGATTTCGCTTTTGTTTAAAAATTACCGAGTTGGGTGTGGCGGTCAAGTATAATTGTACTTCGCGCCTCTTCCTTCAAAGATCAGAATGTAGTACCACATCGGTGAGCCGATTTGCGTTCCCATGTTTAAAGGTATTGATTATAAAAAATATTTGACGTCCGACATCCCTCCTGCAATCCGCTTCATTCTTCGTCGTTGTGCCGATAGCGTCACACGCATAATTATAACGATCAGAAGAAACTATAAGGACTAATACCCAATTATACTGAAGGCTATTAGAATAATGGGAAAACGGCGACACTCTTCGCACAGTCGCAGAACTGATAAATATTACCATCTTGAGGAAAAATTTCGACGTTTAGAAAAGAAGCTGGATACATTTTTTAATGGTCGTCGTAAGTAAACTAATAATAATCCCGTAATCTTCGTTCTAGTAACGCTTGCTGCTCATAATTCCGGAGAGCAATAAATAAATTGACTAAACGTCGTTGGCATTAATATCCCGCCATGACAGTCTGCATCTGTCACTGGCAAAGGGCATTGGGATATTGAGTCACTTTCGGTCTCACCGAATGTTGAAGTCATTAACATCACCTCTGTCAGGAGATGTTCAAACCTCTCAGGTTTGTCATGCCACATTTGCTGTTTAGATGCTAGATCTTCTAGAAGATCAAATACACCAGATCGCACCACAGCACGACACGGTCACTCGTCAGATTCTGACTCGCCACACCCAAGACATCTGGAGAGCTATTCAAACGACTCGAGAGCGGAATCGAGAACTCCGTCTCCATCAGCTCCTCTAAGTGGTGAAAATATTGAGAATCCTACGATTCCAGTGACCTGTACGCAAGCCGTCCCAAATGATCATAATGTCAACTCGGACTCCAGTACGCATGTCGAGCTCGATAATGACGTGTTACAAGCAATTGGTGAACAATCAGTTACCGATAAAATGCTTGGTCCTGCTGCTAACCAAGACGTCATTAAGCGTGTTGGTCTGGAGTCCATCATTCAGCATGGTCTATCCGCAGAGGATAAACAGAACTTTCTTAAAAAGTTTCCTACGCCAGAAAATTGTCTGTTTCTCGACCCCCCGAAACTAAATCTTGATGTCAAAGGCTCATTACAAGACACCATGATTAAGCGGGATGAGCGAATCATTGAGAGGCAAAGTCTCATTTCCGCTACCCTCAGTGGATTACTGGGCCTAGTACCCGTAACCCTCAAACTATCCGACAATTCAGGGAAGTTGGCCATCTTACCAATCATCAGTGCCCTACTGAAACTAGTCGGTCATCTTCAATTCGACGAAACGTCTGTTAGACGAAACCTCGTGCTGACAAACATTAACGCTTCAATGCGTGAAACCCTGAATACAACAATTTCAGAGGAATGGTTGTTCGGTAAAAATCTGGAGGAAAAAATCAAAATGGCAAGGAGCTTAATTTCTATCAACAACACCTTAAAAACCAAAAACCGTCATGATGTTCAAAACTCCTCAAAAAACTTGAAGGGCCCGCAACGACGATACCCGTAGAAACAACGGAGATTTCCGTCGACGAGCGGGCCGAAACTTCAATCAACACAACGCAAAGCAGCACCGACACGCCGAACATCATCGAAACAGACGGATTATTACAGGCGGCGAGATTAGACCAGGTCAGTAAACCCGCTGGGCGTTTACGCTGGTTTCTAAAACATTGGCAGGACATTACGTCAAACAGAACTGTCTTGGATTGGGTCAATGGGTACAAAATTCCATTTGCGCGTAAAGTCACACAAGTGCAACCTCCGCGACCGCAAAAATGGTCGACTCAGGAATCAGTAATTATCAACGATCTCCTGTTACAATTACTCCAAAAGGGAGCAATTACGAAAGTAGCTACTGCAAAGAAGCAGTTCATTTCTCCTATTTTCCTAAGACCAAAACCTGATGGCTCCCATCGATTAATATTAAATCTTAAAAAACTCAATAAATTAAGAGATACGGAACATTTCAAATTAGAAGACGACAAAGTCGTTCGACGCATTATTACGCCACATTGTTTGATGGCTACAATAGATTTAAAAGATGCGTACTATCTTATTTCTATTGCCAAATGTGATAGGAAATACTTACGATTTCATTTTTTGAACTCGCTATATGAATTTACCTGCTTGCCTTTTGGCCTAAACACGGCACCGTACACTTTCATAAAAATTATGAAACCAGTCATTACATTCCTCAGACGTAGAGGGTACAAATCTGTTTTCTATTTAGATGATGGTCTACTGATTGGAAATTCCAAAGACGAAACTGTTATGAACGTTAACCGTACCTGCTCATTACTTGAAAAATTGTTTCATAATCAATTACTCTAAAAGTAATTTGATCCCATCGACAGAATGCAAATATTTGGGCTTTATTTACAATTCCGAAAATATGACTGTTAAACTACCCGACAATAAAAAAGATAATGTCATCGCCCTGCTCTCAAAATTCGCGAAACTGGAAAAATGTAAAATTCGAGAATTAGCAACACTTGTGGGAACCTTAGAATCTTGTTGCCCCACAGTCAAATATGGTCGGGTACATTTAAAGAATTTTGAAAGAGAAAAATTACTAGCTTTGCAACATTCCTATGGGAACTATGAAGCCATCATGTCTTTAAAACAAAAATCGAAATCTGATTTATCATGGTGGAGCTCAAGAATTAATTCAACTCTTAATTCTTTTAAATGTTTTGATCGCCTCATTGAAATTTTCTCGGACGCATCCCGTTCCGGGTGGGGTGCTTCGTGCAATGGGAAAAGCGCTCATGGTTTTTGGAAAATAGAAGAGAAGTCAAAACATATAAACGAACTAGAATTATTAGCAAGTTTAATGGCTCTTAAATGCTTTGCCACGCATTTTCGTCATTGTGATATTCTCTTGCGAATTGATAACACCACTGCAATATCATACATAAATAAGAAAGGAGGGAGCAAATTTACTAATTTGAATCGCATTTCGAGGGAAATTTGGAATTGGTGTGAAGAAAGAGATTTGTGGATTGTTGCATCATACATATCTTCAAAAAGAAATTTCGTAGCAGACTTTGAATCCAAGCGATTGCAACCAGAAACCGAATTCTCTTTATCAAAGAAGGCTTTCGAGGAAATTGTTTTCCAATTCGGCCAACCGAATATAGAATTATTTGCTACGAGAGCTAACACTAAGTGTAAACACTTCGTGTCTTGGAAACGCGACCCAGATTCAATTGCTGTTGATGCTTTTACTATCTCTTGGAAACATTATTTTTTCTATGCCTTTCCTCCTTTCTCTTTAATCTAACGAGTACTCCAAAAAATAGAATCAGAAAATGCAAAAGGAAATGTAGTTGTACCTTTTTGGCCTTCTGAACCGTGGTTCCCAATTTATATGTTTATGACAATTCACGAACCAATCTATTTCGAACCTAATATTAACTTATTGTGTTCTTGCAACAGAACACCACATCCCTTATGGGAAAAACTTACCCTGGTTTCCACGATCTTGTCAAAGAATCCCTTAAACGAAAAAATGTACCTGAATGCAGTTTCGAAGTAATATTATCTTCTTTGTCAAACTCATCTAAACGGCAATACGATATTGGCTTGAGGAAGTAGTGGAATTTCTGTGCAAAGAATAACATAGAAACTGAGAGTCACTCGCCTGAAACAATCCTATCTTTTCTTACTGAGGAACTTAACAATGGAGCATCTTATGGCTCTTTGAATTGTTATCGCTCGGCCATAGCTCTACTATTTGGCCCTCGTTTAGGCAAAAACACATATATCAAAAGATTCTTTAAAGGCGTAGCATGGACCAAGGCGCCACAACCACGATATGATTCAACCTGGGATCTTAAGTCCTAACGAGAGATTGTCTTTAGAGAAATTATCGAAAAAACTAGTCACATTACTTGCCCTTGTAACTGGTCACCGAATGCAAACACTGTCTTTGATACATATTAACAATATCAAAGAAAACGAAAATGCATTCGAAATACTTATTCCACACAGAATTAAAACATCAAGCATCGGAAAATTACAGCCTAAACTATTGTTACCCTTTTTCAACGATGACAATCTTATCTGCCCTGCAAAAACCCTTCAAGACTATTTATTAAGAACTCGAAACCTCAGAGACTCAGAAACCAAACTATTTTTAACGTACAAACGACCCTTCAAACCAATTGGCACTCAAACATTAAGCCGTTGGATTAAAGAAATATTAGAAGGAAGTGGAATCAACACAGAGGAAGTCTCTGCATACAGCACACGACATGCTGCAACTTCGGCAGCCAAGCGTGGAGGAGTCAACATTGACATTATAGTAAAAACGGCAGGCTGGTCTGCAAAGACACAAACTTTCGCCAAGTTTTATAATCGTGAACTTGTTGAAGATAGAGTCTTATTTGGTCTATCTGTCCTGGGAAATACTTAATTACGTTTCAACTACTGTATTACACACATATTCAAATATATTTTCTTTGAATTGTTTTCCTCGCCGTAACCTCCTTTAAACATCTACATTCTGATCTCTGAAGGAAGAGGCGCGAAGTACAATTGTATAATTAAACGAACTTACCAAGTGAAGTTCAATCATAATTGTACGAAGCGCCTCTTCCGAAGAGATCACTCCCACCCCTTAATTTAACTCTTAGTCTCCAACAGCATAGATAGAGACTTTTTCCCTAATTTGGTTACGGCATATTACTTTGAAGAATGAAGCGGATTGCAGGAGGGATGTCGGACGTCAAATATTTTTTATAATGAATACCTTTAAACATGTAAACGCAAATCGGCTCACCGATGTGGTACTACATTCTGATCTCTTCGGAAGAAGCGCTTCGTACAATTATGATTGAACTTCACTTGGTAAGTTCGTTTAATCATACAATTGTTATATAAAATTTGTCCTGGTTGAAATTTTTTAATTAGGCTTGCGGCACAAGGCAGCACAACAATTGTTTGTCAGATTTTTGAAAATGGCTATGCTAACTTCTAAGTAAAAATAGATTTGCGGTAAGAACTTTTCAGCGCATAGGAATAATTTGATTTCGATTGCAGCACAATATACCACACATCTAGCACATTACGGCACAATAATTATTTTCTAGTTTTTTCAAAATGGCTATGGTAACTTCATAGACATGCGGAGGATAGCCACCGTGGGGTTTTAGTCGGTAATGGTCCGGTATTACCCCGTCGCTCCCACCAGGGTGGTGGGGTGTCCACGAGGATTTCCCCACGGAAAAAAAAATCAAATTTTGGAAACTGAAACTTGCGATGTATTAACAAATACAAAACTAAAGTGCGGTTAGGTAAAATGGGTAGATGAATTATTTCAGCGTGCAACTAAGCGTGCTCATTGTCTAAAAATGGTCAGGGACCCGTTTTTCGATGTTTCCGCCGCCTCGAAATTAAAGGCTTTATTGCCTTTTATTCCTCTTTGGACGAGTGTAATGCGCAGATATTTCGGTAGCAGTTGTGAGACAGCAACGTCGTCATGTGTTAAAGCTGAATTTTCGTCACTCAAGTCCAGAGTGTTTCATGGACAATTACCCATGCGTGTAGATAAATTACATTTTCTGCCAAATTCAGAGACATATGTCAATCCGTCGATCTGAACAGCAGCAATAAAAATTATATATTTATCTGCCAAAATGGAATCTCGACCTTGCACACCAGCTGAACTTGTGACAACTTCCGCTACGGTGACATTAAATTTACTGCCCGAAAAGTCTAAAGAGAAATATTGCGGTGTTTATAATAAATTCATCGAATGGCGAAACCTTAAAAATACAACATCAGTGTCAGAGACTGTGTTGCTAGCATATTTTAGTAAACTTTCGGAAACATTAAAACCATCATCATTATGGTCTCAATATTCGATGCTAAAAGCTACGTTAAATCTAAATGATAATATTAATATTCAAAATTACAGTAAACTTATAGCATTTTTAAAACGAAAGTCTACTGGTTTTAAAACTAAAAAATCAAAAATATTAACGTCAGAAGACGTAGAAAAGTTTATTAACGAAGCACCAGATGAGACATATCTGGTAACAAAGGTATTCCACAAAATATATATATATATATCAGGAGACTCGGTAGAGTCTCGCGCCAAGTAGTAGTTATATATATAGTACAGCGCGCGACTACCGAGGATACTTATCCCGAAGTGTAGCGGTTTTCGTCCGCTATAAAACTTTCACCTCGATTTATGGAAAAGTTACAGCTCCAAGGATTTATTTCTGAATTTTGTATTTTTTCGTTGATTTTTCTGAATCGAATGAGCCAAGAATCAAGCGAATCGGTTCAGTCGTTCAAGGGATATAGATTTCTCCTGCTTATTCTTCTCGTGAAAACGGCAAGGCAAATTAAGGGGCTAGGGTACCCACGTGACTTTTCGCAAGTTGACCGCTCGCTGTGTTACCTACAGAATTTGACGGGCGAGATGGAGCTGCTCGCGATGTCTATCGCACGATCCAGCCTACAAATGTGTGTGTGTCAGCTCTCATCACATGCGTATGTTCATCTGTTTCAATCCCCTTTTTTTGCGGCACTCGCTTATCGCTTTTACGATCTTGAACTGGGGAGCTCCCAGCTCCCGAGGTTCCGAGACCGAGTCCGAGCCGAGTCCCAAGTACGCATACTATACGTATAGTATGTGCCTATGCTATGCTATAGCATATTATACTATATATGGGGATCGGTGTGTCTCTGTTTCCTTTCGACTGTAATAGACTCTCTCACATTATACGCATGTTACGTATATGTCTATTGCCAAAAGTATAGCGATACATAGAATTCATTGAATGTCGATTTTATAAAAACATAAAGTAAAAGGAAAAGCAGGAAATACAAAAAGAGACGCGAACTGCGATTTTGCTCTATGTCTGTAATTACATTTTGGACAATCAAATATTTATGAAACGCCGCAACTATCCTGTTTCATATTATACAATTGTGTCCAAAACGTGGCATTATTACAATTTAAACTGTTTTTAGTATGGCACGAAGATATGAGATTGATGGAAAAAGAATATGATCAGACAAAATCTTGAAGATTATGATTTGAATGATTCGTAGGACGTTGAACGATTCGAATGATTATATGAATACGCGTATATACTTTCCTACAAAATCAATATTTTTTTTAATGAAATATTACTCTACGTGTACAGATCGAAACTGTAGCCGACTAGCCGTAGCTGTTCCTTTTTTTTTTTGTAATAAATGGTGGTTGCAGTCTTTTTTTGGATAGAAAACACGTAATGAGAATAGTAGTTGAAGTAGTGCCTCAGCATGGCAAAGAGATTCGAATAGTAAGTCATGAGTTCGATTCCCAGTTTGAGATGTGTTATGACAGTTTCTATAGATATGTAGGACAAATAATATACATCTATGCGCTGAGAATGCATAGTAACTCTGTTGAGGAGCAATGTTATCATACGTCTGTGCTATGAATATTAGGAGTATGTATGCATTTCAGCTATGGGAATGATTTCTATTTTGCAAAAACAAATACAGGATTGCATTTTTAAAAATCCCGAAAATAAAATAATATGCCACTTCAACTTGAATCAATACATATTTGCACAATAATTTGAGGCCTATAAACCTTAAAAACTATAAAGGCATCTACCAGTGCTCACACATATCTTTGTATTGAAATATTAGTTCTACGTAACAGTCCTCCGATTCTAGTATCGGATATAGCAAAACCAAGGATGGTTGACATATTACCTCCATGCACATATTTTTGACAGTGAAGCATTCAATACAATGAAGAGTACTTTGGCAAAAAGTATGCACAACTCCATTTCATTCCAGTTTATACTATAACGATAAAAGTAATTATGAAATAGCAGATCTCGATTAGACAATCCTATTCACAAAAATCATTTGCAAAGAACTGTTACGCAGATCTAAATGCTTCAGTTCAAAGATATGTTTGCAGACGTGTAACTTCCTTTTGATTACTAAGATTCAAAAGCCTCACATTATTGAATAAATGTCTATTGATTCAAACTCACACAACTGTATTCACCAAGCGTTTGGTTGTTGAGTTCAACTTTTTTGAAACATACAAAAACTGGAAGATCAACTCTGTTCATCATAATTTTACACTATCTAAAACAATACAGTTATGTAGGCTCTCATTCATAATAGGAAAGGCCCAAATTATTACAACAGCATAAAAATATTTAAATAACAAGACACTGCATTTGGTAAAGACATTGGAATATTGTTGCACTTCTAATGATGCAAAACAAGTCATTACTATTTACTATGAACTAAGGAACTATTTACTACAATCTGATAAATCCCACAGTTAAAAAACATAGGTAAGGGTAGGGCATTGTTGTAAAATCATATTGTTGTGAAGTATATCTGCATCGCGTGTATGCCTAACCCCAGAACTTGCTGTCAAAGCTGTCAAACAGTTCAGAGCAGCCCTCTCAATTAGGCGCCATCTCGGACCCAATGGTCCACCTAAAGTACCCAGCTATACCGCTCTGTATATCGACAATATGGCAATGGAGCATCAGAAGCGATGCTGCAAAATCTCCGCGAGTTTCTCGCTTATATGAAATGATTTTGTGTTGTGACAGGTGTCAATCGGCAGAAAAAAGTACCATCTATGTCTCCCTGGTGTTAGTTTTTGAGACAAAACTGCTATACTGCCATAAAAACTCGCGAGTAAAAGGGGTCGATCGTTGTCGTTTCGGCCATATTTGGCACATTATTATTACTAAAAGACAGCATAGTCTCATAAAAACAGGACCAGGTAGACATTTATTGAACTTTCTTCTTTCGATTGACACCTCTCACAACTCAAAATCATTTCATATAAGCGAGAAACTCGCGGAGATTTCAACCCATATTTTGGCCTAATTTTGCCGGTAACGCAGCGACTCTGCAGTACCGCGAGGACCGGAGTCTAGCCCCTTAAGATTCAGGGGAACATGTTCCTAAAAATGTGACTTTCACTTTTCTCATACGAGATGGCAGCAAACGGAAATATCGTATTTACGTTACCGATCTAGAATCTGTAATCTGTGTCATACCGACACATTGGTTAAGCCGGTTATACCATGGCTGGTTATGTGTCATAATGGTTATGTGACACAGTCCAATTTTATTATTTTATTTTATTCCAGATTCCATGCTTTTATTTACTTAATAAAAGAGTATAGTGTCCTTGCCCCTGTCCCTGTAATCTTGTCATTATTAAGAATTATGAAGTGTCAAATGTGTTTGGTGAACGAGTGCTGATTACCAATAGTTAAAATTGTCAAGAGTGTAGCATATTTATCTTTAAAGGAATATTAGCAATTATTTATTTACAGTTCAAGGGAATACTCGGTATTAGTAATCAGTACTTGCTTACGTAGACTAATTTCAGCACTTTAGGTTTGCGCTCCGTCAGCTAGGTATTTGACAGTCAGGAATAATTTGTAAAGTATTAAGCCCAATCATTTAAAATTTCAATATATTATAGCTATTGGGAATCTCTCTTTTGCTACTCTGAATCATTATTTGATTTAACACTTTAGAATTATAATATATAAACCAAGCAGAATGCTCATAGGCAATCTAATTTAGTTGTATCATGATCACGACTGTCAAGTTCATCGCTCAAGGAACACTTCAGCTAAAGAATAAAATGAATTAAGCAAGCAATAATTATCAATCATGTGTCATTTAGCGACATACTAGCTATTGGTAATCAGTACTTATTTAACAAATTTTATTACATTAGATTATGCGCTCCCTGAGCTACGCATTTGGCTGTCAAGATACACCAATGTTAGAGTGCGTATGAGGGTATAGCTTATCTAATTTGCAATTTAAATGTATCCTAGCTATTGGTAATTTTTCTTTTGCTAATGTGAATTTGTCAAGTGCAAAGTATATTATCTGAGGAATCTATGTTCTCACATTCAGCTCAATTTCTTAGATCTCCTCCTATGTGCATGATTAAGTTATAAATACATTGTAACATTAAAGTTACATTATAACATAAACAGGCACATAGGTGATGGTGCATATTTGAACAGAAATGGCACTTGACATTTTAATAAAATTTTACTTTTAAATTTATTAATTAAACCATTGATAAATACTTAGAATTTTTATTGTCTTTATTGTTAAGCATTAACTAACAAAAAGGCATGAAATCCGTCGAAAAACATTAAACTGTAAAAAAATGCGCCAAGTAGCAGTTTGATTTTCCCACAAAAATGAAATATTGATAAATAATTAAAAATTTTATTGTCTTTATTGTTAAGCATTAACTAACAAAAAGACATGAAATCCGTCCAAAAACATTAAAATGTAAGAAAATGCGCCAAGTAGCAGTTGGATTTCCCCACAAAAATATAACAAATATAATATATAATGAAATATAACAAAAAAAAATAGATATCATACAAGAAAGCCAAGCTTTCATTCAAAGATACTTCGATTTAACTCGCATTAGCAATTAACAATAAGTTAACAATAAATTACCGATTAACAATACAACAAATCTTGGCGTGTGCGCGCTTCATTCCGAGGTAAAAAGGCAATGGAAAACTGATTTAACACTAGAACTATCAACGATTGTTATGCTGTTATAACGAACCACGTCAAAAAAAGTCATTTCAACTCGTTCGGTAGTACTGGTGTTAAACCTAACACTGACTTTACTACAAAATAAGTAAATCGTAATAAATCTTTCATTTTCAATCATATATACTATATACAGCGGCCTTGTTATCCCATTTTTGCCTCCGATATATGAATATTCTCCGATTTCATGAGCATTGTCCAGTGCCTCATAACTGACAAGGAGATCATTTTCCCGATATTGATAAGAAGGAGGTTCTCAGTTCATCGCGTAAATGTTTCTTTAAAAGTTTTTTAGTAATATTACCGGAGCAAGTGCTTCGAATGAAGCGCGCACACGCCAAGATTTTTTGTATTGTTAATCGGTAATTTATTGTTAACTTATTGTTAATTGCTAATGCGAGTTAAATCGAAGTATCTTTGAATGAAAGCTTGGCTTTCTTGTATGATATCTATTTTTTTTTGTTATATTTCATTATATATTATATTTGTTATATTTTTGTGGGGAAATCCAACTGCTACTTGGCGCATTTTCTTACATTTTAATGTTTTTGGACGGATATATATAACGTTAACCCCACTACAGTATTCATTATTAAAATATTGTTTAGGTAGCATTAATCTTTGGAATTACTGGTGCGTGTCGAAGACAAGAACTATGTAATATAACTATGAGTGACATTATTGAATGCGATTCATCAACAATCCTGGTAAAATTGACGCAAACCAAAACGCATATTACAGGATCATTCACAATTACGGATAAATTTTATAATATTGTAAAAAAGTATACAAAATTGCGGCCTGTAAATGCAAGCTCTAACAGATACTTTTTAAAGTATCAAAATGGAAAATGTTTCCAACAACCAATTGGCATTAACACATTCGGAACTATGCCCAAGAAAATTGCAAGTTATCTTAATTTACCAGATCCTGAAAGTTATACAGGTCACAGCTTCCGTCGAACATCAGCAACACTGCTCGTTGATGCTGGGGCTGATATGACCACATTAAAACGGCACGGCGGATGGAGATCAAGTCAAGTTGCTCAGGGTTATATAGATGATTCAATGAATAACAAGCGTGAAATTAGCAAAAAAATTGGGCAGTTCATAAATTTAAATACCGAAGAAAGTAATCCGAAACCGTCAACATCGAAAACTATTGAAACTCGCAATGAAAATAATGAAAATAAGTTGGAATCATTACCAGAAGTAGGACCCTCTCAAACAGTGAAGATATCACAGCCAATATCATCAGAAGAACGCAACTCTGCTTTTCATGAACGAAATGAAGTTTCATCTTCAAACATTAAATTTCCATGTTCAAATCTCAATCTTACACTGAATAACTGTTCAAATGTTACATTTAATTTTTATGATAAAAAGTAGTATTGTTATTGTACCTATATACGTATTCTTGTTTAAATGTTATAATTTCTCGAGTATTTTTTTAGGTAAATAAAATGTTTACTATAGATTTCTGCCTTAATAATCTGTTAGGAACTTCGTTCTTTGTGAATTCACTCAAAGTAAACTTTCGCAGCATTCATTGCATAAAATATAGTGTCCTACTAGTGCGAAAAGTAGCCAACCTCCAGACGCAAGAATTTACATCATTCGCCTTAGCGTACGCGGCATTGACAGGAGGACTCGTGTGATTATCGCACTCGCCTTCGGCTCGTGCAGCAACTTCACGCGTCTGGAAATTAGCCACTTTTCGCACTTGTATCACAATCTACTATTAAACTATATTAAATACCTAGAAGGTAGGGTAAAAGTTGCGTCCGCCCCTTTCTTAAAAGACAATGTAGTTGAGCAGGACGTACAGGTAGATTATGTAGAAGATGATAAACTTCCAGATATTATCGAAATAGAATCGGAAAATCATCCTATGGATGATTCTGGCGATAAGCTAACCGAGTTTGAAAACTGGAAGGGGCTTCAAACCACGACGAATAAAAATCAGAATATGCAGCAAACTATTTACTTAATGAACAGTCCCGAATGCGATTTCGTCGAAAACACAAATTCGATAAATATACCATTATTAAAAAGTGGTAATGTATGTTACAGCGTTACAATAAACAATGTAGAGATACTTGTAAAAAATACTTGTGCGTTCGATTCAATTGTTCAAGTTGTAGCAAATGGAATTGGAGCGAATAGTGCATATAAAGAAAACGTCAAAAATAGTGAAACTTCTGTTATGAAACTTGCACAAGCTTATCATTATAAAAGAAGAGCTGAAATTCTGTACAACTTGCCTTTGTTCAACCCCGTTCAAGTAACAAGAACATTACATGCATTGAAATATTTATCACGCATAATGGAATATTTATTACGGGATTTACCGACAAGTCTGACTAGAAAAACATGTACCAACTGCTTGCATTCGACTGAACCACGTAAAGATCCAATTCTTAACGCGAACATGGATATTTTGATTCGAACTGGTCTGACCGAAGTCCAAATTGCGATAGATGAGGTAGTTAATACTTGCCAGCTATGTAAAAAGTGTGGCAAGGAAGTAAGGTGTGAGAGAGAATATGGCCGTCACATAATATTAGATACTAGTATGTTAACTGATCCCCACTATACCACGGCTACTAAAATAAGTTAAAAATAAGTAATCCGAGGTATATATTAGGAAAGATAACAAAAATTATAAATATTGGAACCCGGGCATATGGTTTGGCAGGTATAGTGTCCTATATCGGTACAATGAATAGCATAGGTCATTATAATGCGTACGTATATGCGGATGCCAATACGTTTACGAATTATGATAACCTGCAGAAAAAATGTAAGACGGTTAGCCCCCAAACTGAAGTTTCCCCTCATATTCTTATGTACGGTGCAAAATAAGAGAAAAAAATTATTTAGTTATTTTGAGAAAATTTGTGCTGTATTGTGGGAGTAAATAGTTGATACGGTTATATTAGTGTTATAGATCACAGAATGGCAATTTGGAGCCCAAACTAGATGATCGAGATCAACGGCTTGAAAAAACATGGACGCTTTTGTATCATCTGTACCTATGTAGATACGATATGTAATTAGTATGTGTACCCTTCAATGTTACCTTTATACAGGGTGTCCCAAAAGTGTTGGATGATATTATAGCCATCTTGTTGGGAAGGGGGCAGGGATGATGATGGGGGGGGGGGGGGGGGGGGGGGGCGTTTTTAAAAATTTGCGTTAGGCCTCCAATTCCGAGTTATTCAACAACAAAGTTAGGTAACGCCCACCGAGCTCTTGGCGAGTCCTGACCGATTATCCCTTACTTCTAGAAAAAGGGAGGTGACAGAAAACATCTTGCTGGTCGGCCTGCGACAATTGCTATGGAGGACCAGAGGGTGCTCAACCGTTCGACGGGTCACCGGCACCCATCGTACACAGCGTTTACCGAGGTGTACGACCGTGTACGGCTCAACGGGTCCGTACTACCCCATAGGAGCGAAGTTGGGCGGCCAAGAATTGCACGGACAGTGGCAGTCGAAGAACGCGTGCTTGCTCGCGTTGAGGAAGAGCCGACCGTGAGCCTTCGCGATATTGCGAAGGTTGAGAAGTAAGTAAAAATGAGAAACATTGCATATTTCACTTTAACTAATTTTCAGTTGATAGAAGTTATGTACTTTATGTACGGTTTGAAATAACATGTTTTTTTGTTCTAGTATTAGCACAACATCGGCCCACCGCATGCTACATGCGAACCGTCTGCACCCTTACCATTTCACGCAAGTGCAGGAATTGCTGTCTGGCGATCCAGCGAGGGGAATGGACTTTTGCAGGCGGTTGTTGCACAAGCATGAGGAGGTCCAGAATTTTTTGTCCCAAATTTTGTGGACCGACGAGGCCACATTCACCGAACGTGGGGTATTCAACTCGCGCAATTATCACACGTGGGCTGAGGAAAACCCGCACGAGCCCCTCGATCGGGGGTCTCAGTATCGGTGGTCCTTCAATGTTTGGACTAGAATACTAGGTGACCGCATAATAGGTCCCTACTTATTGCCACCGCGGTTTAACAGCCGGCAATATTTAATTTTCTTACGGGAAGTCCTTCCAGTACTACTGGAAGGAGTTCCCGAGAACAATCAGCGGCTGTGGCTCCAACAGGACGGTGCCCCAGCGCATAGGGATTTTAATGTTTTGCATCTTATTAATGACAATTGTCCAAATCGGTGGATTGGATATGGGAGTCCGGTGGCTCCGTGGCCTCCCCGATCCTCCGAGCTCACCCGTTTGGACTTCTTCTTTAGGGGATACGCAAATGTGCGTTTCATTATACTATTCTGGAATTATTATCTTACATCATCGTATAAAATTGATTAATCTACAAATGTGTATTACTTACAGAACATCGCGTACGACGTGGACCGCGGAGACCAAATGGCGACTGTGCAGAGGCTGCATGCCGCCGTTGCCAACTTAGAACCGGCTGATTTTGCTCGTATGCGGGCGAGCATCGTGGATCGAGCTTGATTGTGCCTCCACAACCATGGGGGGCATTTCGAATATATAAGGCCTTGAAGCCTCGTATTATTTAAAAAACGGCCCTTTTCATGGCACCAAATACTACAACGTCGAACTTGCAGTCTTGCACAAACGGCTCTTTCGGAACCACCAATCACTAGAACGTACCGCTCTCATTTTGAACAAACGGCCCTTTTGAGGGCCTCATCTGTCTAAATGAAGATGAACGAAACCTTCTTTTATCTGAACGCAGAGGTCTTATTTTTCAGAAATAGCATTTTACAACGCGGGCGTTCATTGTTGCCCGGATTTCCAAGTATCTCGAGTAACAACCGAGTAGTACTAAGATTTTTACAATAGGGCCGAACAGAAGTGCATGAAACAGTGCTGCAAACACATGCTTCTCATTGCATTTTATCATGCAACTCGATTCACATAGTATCCATTCGCTTCTGATAAATAATAACTACCGTTTAACCTGCACTTATTTTGATATTCGTTATTTTGTTGACCATCGATTGCAATAATAACCGGATAGAGTCAGCGATAGTAGCAGACTCCCTTTGTAGAAATTGACTAGTCTGTTTGTCTATCGCCAAGGCACTGGTGGCGGATAATATTATTCATGGGTCATTCCGCGTCAACTGTCAAGGTTTATTCACACATGTTCAATGATTTTGATGAAAATTTCTGTATCTATAGTTCACAAACAGCCGATCCAAATGCAAAAATCCGTTGCTCGCTAACTCAATTTTTTTTAGTTACAAGGATTCAAAGTATTGGGTAAATTTTTTTTTCAATAATTTATATCTCAGTAAATATTACAGATACCCATATCGTTCAGACGCCAAAATGAAGAAAAGGGATTGAAGTTTGATAAAAAAAAATCTCCATTGAGAAATACTTGTTTGGAACAAATATTAATGATAAAAGTTTATAACAAATGCTTGCCGTTTCCAAAGGGGATCTTCGATTTTGATAAAAAAAATTGCTAACCGTTGCTCTAAGTCTCTTGCAGATGTCCTCCAAAGGGTTTTCGGAAACACGACTTGGGGACCGAGTTATAAATTTTTATTGCCGGGCGCGTCCGGTCAATCTGCCGGCGGTGCGCGCTACGCTTGACTGGCGCGCGGATGTTAGACTCGGTGCTCGGGGTACGTACTGTTACGCCGTGAGAAGGTTTATTGGAATCTTCCAAGGAATGATTCACACTTTCCGGATTAACAACAGGTTTTATTTGTTGGATGTCGAAGTACAAGAATAGACGGCACTTGATGCTCTCGCTGGCGGAACTTCTGCTACTGTTCATAGGGCGATCCCTGACTTATATTACTTCGTCTAACAAAGCGAGTGACGCTTACTTATCGCATTACTTAGAACTAACTACTAATCATCACGGATGTTTAGGGGCACAGGGTAACCTATATGAAAATTAATTCCAGTCATATACTTGGTGGCATAACAGTACATTCAAAATGCCCATACCTGTTCAGTACCTTACAGCATACCTGCCAAAAGACAATATGTGAACCCGTGGTACGTATCTGCATTCAGATTATGCGATTAGAAGGTGCCATAAAGCAATAAACACCGTTTCCTCTCTGTGTTACCCGGGCTTAAGACTGGTAACTGGCCGCATGAAATAGATCTGTATATTTAGATTCTTACTGCATACCATACTTAAATATTTCTACATGATGACAAACCCCCACCCATGACCAGGGTTTTCCCAAATTGGGCGAAACGAACACGGTTCGAAGCAGACCTCATAATATCTCCGGACGTCTAACTGCGAAGTGTTCGTCTGTGCAGTGTTCGTGCGTTTCGGTTACCGTTTTAAAACTCTAAATACCGCTAACCGATAAATCATTTAAAAATCGATATGCCGCGTAATTATTGTTCTAATCCGTTATCTTTACCGCATCACTCGTGGTGTACAAGAAATGTTCAACCCGTCACGTCCGTTTTTCGCGCGAAGTATCCCCCGTCTTGAACTAGGGCTTTATGTTTGCCAGCAATATAGGACGCGATTACTTAGATCAAAAGAAATAGAATCTCCGATAGCCGACGACATTGAAGCAGCATCTAGTTCCGTAAACCTAGAACTCCAAACAACCGATACGAATTCGGATTTCTTCAATATTCCAGTTCGCGATCTAATTGAAGCAGGGCCCAGCACCGCGCAAACAATTCCCCCACATGATTCCCCGGCTAAAATGGAGACAAGTAGCAGCGCGGAAGACAACTCGACGTCAAACGGTGAAAGTCTGCGCGAAGTAGAAACTCAACATTCAATCGAGGTACTAAATAAATCATTGATTTGGTTTGGTAAACCATCAATAAATCCTAGATTAACGCGAACATCTGGGCAACTTAAAAGAAAATTGCATAATTTCGAAGAAACTTTAAAATCAAAACTATTGCGTAGTAACAGCCCTACTAATGACGCGATTGAACTTCTGAACCACGTGCAATCTAAATTTCACGAATGCCGGGATGATAAAGCAAAAATTCAAATATTAACAATTTTGCCGGAGACGTGGTTAATTGTTGTGCCCTGTGTGGTGACTGCATAGAGCGGGTAGCGGGATCGGAGGAAGTCAGGCTCGTAGCTTTTAAAGGATTAGAATCCACCGGGATTAAACCCAAAAACTTGGAGTTTATTGATAGGATATAACCAAAGACTGACAAGAAAGGTACAGAGTAACTCGCTGGTACGCACTGATGTGTTCTGTTCGAAATCTGGAGAGCGAGTCCCCGATTGGGACTTGGAGCAATAGTTTTGTTCGATGCGGGCGTCGCATCAGCACGAGGCACTGATCAGGCGATGTGACTCAGTGCTGATGCGCAAAACGTGATTGAGTCGCTTGCTTATTGCTATACTAGTATCTTATTTCTTTTATACATTGCAACATCGTTTCAAGGATAGGATTTAGTGGTCTGCTTAGTTTGTGCATTTCGGGAGCCAACCTTGGGCTCGGGCGCAATAATCCCTCCCCCCTAAGGGAGAAAAGGGCGAAGACCTTTTCGAAGATGGTGCAATGTTTACAATAGTCATACAGAGTCATTATGGCTAGTATGCGGTATGTGTAGTATATATATGTGCTAGTATAGACTAATGTATTATAAAATTATATTATATAGTATATGTATAACGCGATTTTGCATTCTGTTGGCAATTGGGTATCGCTGTTACAAGGTTCTGGTAAAAGGTTCTTGTGTTTGCATTCGCGTGCATTGGTTATCGCTTCGCGGTTTAGGCTTTGGGGCCTCTTCTGCCGTAGCGCGTGGGTCAGCACTTCTGCGGCATGTGGTGTATTTATATGCGCCCATTACGCTTAGTGCTAGTATAATAAGTAAAGAGAGAGAGGTGAATGTAAAGAATCCATAGTGATACAATGAGGGTGTGCGAAGAAGTTTTTGTGTAAATGTTTCTTGGAGGTCGCTTAATTTTTGGCTGACTTTGTCTAGTTCTTCTGGATCTTTTATAATTCGTTTGAGTTTGAAGTTTGTGCCATTATATGAATTTAAGAGGTTCGCTTCTACGGGATCAGGAGGTAAGTGCTCTATTGTTAAGTTATACTCTGGTAAGTAGTTCCAGGTTTTTTCGATTCCGTAGTATTTTCCGGTTTGGATAGTAAATTCTTTAGCGGTGAGTATACATTTTCCTTTTATAGATAATATACCAGAATCTTTTATGGTTGCGAAATTCGTCACGGTTTGTTTGTCGCATGTTACTCCTAATTTTATGGGGTTCGGCGCGATATATATCCAGGCGCCAGGTTGTTGTAGTTCGATTAGGATAGTGTGGTTTAGAGTCATAATACGTGTTGTACAGCTTGCTACTTGTTCCTGAGTGAGTTTACTATACAGTTGGACTTCGCAGGGGCTATCTGGTGATAATGAGAATATTGGGTGGTGCGAAGCGCATAGGTATGTGCTGTGTATTATCTTGCATGTGGCGAGGTCGTCTTTGCTGAGAGTTACATATTGCGATGTCGCCTGGTCTACTGTTACGTAAGGTTCGTCGGATTCGAGGTATGCGTACAGTGAACCGCTTTTGCGAGTTGGTACTGGATATGCTTTGATTAATTCAAATACGCGTCCGTTTGTGAGCGGAACGTCGATGGTCACAATTACAGATTTTGTTTCGGAGTATGCTGTGATACGCATAATTCTATACAGTAAATGAATGTTTTTAAGACTTATAGTTAAAGGAAAGGTTAGGCCGGTGGTTAGTTCTGTAGCCACGGCTTTCAAGTATCAGGAGACTCGGTAGAGTCTCGCGCCAAGTAGTAGTTATTATATATATACAGCACGCAACTACCGAGGATACTTATCCCGAAGTGTAGCAGTTGTCGTCTGTTATAAAACTTTCACCTCGATTTATGAAAAAGTTACAGCTCCGGGGATTTATTTCTGAATTTTGTATTTTATCGCTGATTTTTCTGAATCCAATGAGCCAAGAATCAAGCGAATCGGTTCAGTCGTTCAGGAGATATGAATTTCTCCTGCTTATTTTTCTCGTGGAAAAGGCAAGGCGGATTAAGAGTCCTTATGTTTAGGCGATATTCCTAAAAATGTGGCTTTCACTTTTTTCACACGAGATGGAAGCACCCCGAAATGCTGCGGTCTGCGGAGATAATATGACTATGTCGTGTTTACGTTACCGACACATTGGTTAAGCCAGTTATGCCGCAGTTGGTTGTGTGTCATAACGGTTATGTGAGACAGTCCGATTTTATTATTTTATTTCAGATAATAAAACAGCATACTCCTTACATACAGCACTGTCCTTGACCCTGTCCCTATGATCTTGCGATTATTAAGAATTATAAAATACCAAAAGTGTTAATTACGTAACTCAGAAACCCTTGCACTTGGTAAACGAGTGCTCATTATCAATAGGTAAAATTGTCGAGTGTCTAGCATATGAATCTTTTAAGCAATAATTAGCAATTATTTACAATTGAAGGGAATGCTAGCTATTAGTAATCAGTACTTGCTTAGACTAATTTCAGCACTTTAGGTCAGCTAGCAACTTGACAGTCAGGAATAACTTGTAAAGTATTAAGTCAAATAAGTTAAAATTTCAATACATTCTTGCTATTGGGAATCTCCCTTTTGCTAATCTGAATCATTGTTTCACTTAACGCTTTACAATTATAGTATATATATAAATCAAGTAAAATGCTCATACACAGTCTAATTTAGTTGTATCTTGACTGTCAAGTTCATTGTTCAAGGACCGCTTCAGCTAAGGAGTCATTTAGGGATATAATAGTTACTGGTAATCAGTATTTGTTTAGCAAATTTCATTACTTTAGATTGTGTGCTTCGTGACCTATGCATTTGACACTCAAGATATCCCAAAGTTAAACTGCGTATGAGGGTATAGCTTATCTAATTTGCAATTTAAATGCATCCTAGGTATTGGGAATCAGTAAATACATAAGTGCTAATTATTACCAATGGCTGCCATGCTTCTAACTTCCAATAGACTAAAGTTAAAATTTTAAATTACATTAGGCAAGCTGTAAATCTCATACTGTTTAACTTTGGAATATTGAATTTGTCAAATGCAAGGTATATTATGTAGGGAATCTATATTCTCACATTCAGCTCAATTTCTTAGATCTCCTCCTATGTGCATAATTAAGTTATAAATACATTGTAACATTAAAATTACATTATAACATAAACATTCACATAGGTGATGGTGCATATTTGAACAGAAATGGCATTTGACATTTTAATAAAATTCTACTTTTAAATTTATTAATTAAACCATTGATAAATAATTCGAAATTTAATTGTCCTTATTGTTAAGCATTAACTAACAAAAAGCCATGAAATCTGTTCAAAAACATTAAAATGTAAGAAAATGCGCCAAGTAGCAGTTGGATTCCCCCACAAAATTGAAATATAACAAAAAAGATAATAGATATCATACAAGAAAGCCAAGTTTTCATTCAAAGATACCTCGATTTAAGTCGCATTAGCAATTAACAATAAATTAGCGATTAACAATACAAAAAATCTTGGCGTGTGCGTGCTTCATTACAGGGTAAAAAGACAATGGGAAACTGATTCAAACCCAAAACTGACTTTACTACAATTTAATTCGTTTAAAAGTTTTTTCGCAATATTACCAGAGCAAGTGCCTCGAATGAAAGGCGCACACGCCAAGTTTTTTTTATTGTTAATCGCTAATTTATTATTAATTGCTAATGCGACTTAAATCGAGGTATCTTTGAATGAAAACTTGGCTTTCTTGTATGATATCTATT
Source organism: Ectemnius cavifrons (assembly GCA_964023945.1). NCBI lineage: Eukaryota > Metazoa > Arthropoda > Insecta > Hymenoptera > Crabronidae > Ectemnius > Ectemnius cavifrons. The sequence continues at coordinate 2,342,195 of OZ030379.1, forward strand.
ATCTTTTTTGTTATATTTCCACTTTGTGGGGGAATCCAACTGCTACTTGGCGCATTTTCTTACATTTTAATGTTTTACTATTTCTGCGGGCGGAATTACTCGTGGGTTGAGGATGCCTTTTCTAATATCGACCACAAAATCTAGTATGCCTTGTGCGTCTCGTAGTAGGGTTTCTGTTGTAGTTTCTAGTAGAATGGAGTTTTTGTCAATTATTTCTTGGAGTTGGAAATTTAGGCTGTTTTGCTGGAGTGCGTATTGTATATGGCGTGTGGCGTTAAGTAGTGTCAGTTCGTTTTGTTCTACGTTGTGTATGGTTTCATTAAGTAGTTTTGCGTTTGTGCTAATTACATGGAGTTGTCCTTTTATAATACTTTTGAGTGTTCCTGTTTGCTCTTATAGAAGTGCAATTTGTTCGTTAATTTCGTTTCTGTCTTCTGTATCCATTATTCCGAATAGTGATTTTCCTATGGTTCCTAGTCCATCGATTAGACCGCGAGTGTCTCGTGTGTCTGAGCCGATGGTCTGTTCTATATAGGCGAGTAAATCTGTTACGCAGTCTAATTTTTTTCTGGATTCCTGTAGTGAAGGTTTGACAGAAGTGTGCCGATGTGTCTGTGGGGGGCTTTTTGCATGTCGCGATTGTTTCGTAGAGAATGTTTCGGATGGTTGATTCGCGTTGAAAGATTGATGATAGATTAAGGTGCAATACCAGTTTCCAGGTGTCTTGATAGGTTTGCAGGGTTCCTATTCTTTCGAAATAGATTCCTGGTTGGTGCGTGAATTTTCGGACGCTGAAGTATTTATCGGGTATTGTTCCCTGTGTCGCGATGGCTCTAATAGCGAGGAGGGTGGTTCTGTAATGAGAACGAAAACGACTGTTTTTGTTTTCTTGTGTTTTTGGTTATTTGTTTCAGGGGCAGGGGTGCCTATGTGCATGTGTGTGATTGTTCTTCTCGGAAGAAGAAGGTTCTCGCGGAGGGACCGGGGGCCTCCGAGGAACGAGTGTTATCTTACCGAGAGGTCTTACGTGGGAATGGTGCGGAGGTGCAGAGTTGACGAATGTCTCGCGAGATCGTGAGAGGGGATGGGGTATAAGATGTGGATGCTGAGCGATGTTGGCCAATCTACAACATGTCGACGACGAAGGCTCGTGGGGATATCGTGAGTAACTTGTCATTAATATTGTACGAGGTTGGGTGCTATTTTGCATGTTATTTTTCGCGTGTGATTTAATTGTTGTGTTGTGTTGTTTTGTTTAGGGACGCGTGTACCATGTCATGGCGGAGGACATCCGCTGGGAGCGGCGTCGGCGGCGGGTCGCCCAGGAAGATTTTGACGATCCATGGGGCGGGCCGGAGGCCGACCATTGGGGCCTAGCGGCCCTGTTTGGTAAGTTATCATTATAGTAAGGGGTGTACGTTTGACCTAGTGTCCTTATTTGGTACAATTATTAATCTATATGTTGTGTTTTGTTGCAGAGCGGAACGGCGAGCACAGCCGATGGGCCCGCCTCAGGCGGTTGACCCTGAAGGGATTGTAAAGAAAAAAGAGAATTTTTAATAAATAAAGTTGATGTATTGTATTGGATTGTGTTGATTCGTTTTTCTGTTATTAAATAAGTTCCGTGTCCTTTTCCTGTCCTTTTCCTGATCTTTAGTTGTACGTTGCGCGTAGTATGTAGTATTTAATATAAGTACGATAACGGTAAGTATGTGTTTATTTATATATACTTCTGTTCTTTTTGTTTTCTTTTCTTCTCTCCCTTTTTTTTGTTTTTTTGTTTTTTTTTTATTAAATGAATAACTTAGAGTCTTTAGTTTGAGATAGGTTTTTTAGTTAGGACATATATATAGTATGAATATTTTTTTTTGTTCTATTCTATAAAAATTTTTAGTCTGTTCGCGTGCACACGTTGGGTTCGGCGTCCCATTTTTATTGTAAAGGTTTCGTTATCGTGTATCGCGGTTATTTTGTATGGTCCGATCCATTTAGGCGTTAGTTTTTTTGATCGGCCGTGTCTTACTGTCTCGTCCTTAAGTAGGACTTTATCGTTGACCTTAAACTTCGGGCTTTTAGTTCCTTTGTCATATAACGTCTTAGATTTTAGCTTTTTCTGTTGTAGCGTCTCTCGCGCTACTTCGTGTGACGATCGAATTCGTTCGCGTAGTTCCTCCGCATATTTGTCGTACGTGTATGTTAGGCGTGGAGGTTGTTGTAGGGATGTCGGTAAGGTAGCTGTTTGTCCGAAAGTTAGCTCGTAGGGAGTATGCCCAGTGGTACTATGTGGTGTTGTGTTATACGTGAACATCGCGTAAGGGAGCCATTCGTCCCAGTCAGTTTGGTCTTCGTCGATGTAATGTTTTAGATAGTCAGCTAGTGTTCGATGACTTCTTTCTAGGGCGCCGTTAGATTCTGGGTGGTACGCGCTGGTCTGAGTTTTATTTATCTTGAGAAGTTTACAAACGTCTTTAAATACTTCGCTTAGGAAATTCGCTCCTTGGTCGGTAAGGACTTTTTCAGGTATCCCGAAGATGCAGACTATTATCGTTGCGAAGGCTTTTGCAATGGTTCCGGCTTCTTGGTCGGGTATGGGTATAGCTATGCTGAATTTAGTTAAAGCATCTTGAAACGTTAGGATGTATTTGTTTCCTTGGTTAGTTATGGTTAGGGGTCCTACTATGTCTAACGCGCATTTCTCGAACGATTTACTGGGGGTATCCGTTATTACCATGAGTGCTTTACTTGGAGACCATGTTTTATTTTTCTGGCATTTTTCGCATTTGGAGATGTATTCCTCTACGTCTTTCCTCATGGTTGGCCAGTTATGGTATAATTTAATTCGATCGAGGGTTCTTTTAATGCCTAGATGTCCACCTAAAGGTGTGTCGTGATGTTCGTATAAGATCTTTTTTATTTCATCGATTGTGTATGTATGATTTGGGGGAATGTCTAATGTGTCATCTTGTGGTGGCTGTCTGTCACCAGCCGTGCTAGCATCAGCTGTCGCGCGGAGATTCTGAGCTCGGGTTACCGCGTTTATGCGACTAAGGGCGTCAGCGTTATTATTTTGAAAGCCGTTCTTATAATGGATCTCATAGTCGTACTCTGCTAATTTTATTCTCCATCTCATTAATCGTGATCCCGGGTCTTTTACATTAAAAAGCCATGTGAGGGGTTTATGGTCCGTGACGATAATGAATTTAGTCCCGTATAGGTAGGGTCGAAAATGTTGGGTTCCCCAAACTATAGCTAGGAGTTCTCTTTCCGTTGTGCTATAATTTTGCTCTGCTTTATTAAGAATTCTGCTAGCGTATGCTATTGGTAGGTCTTGACCTATTTTACCTTGGGATAGTATGGCACCGATTGCCTTTCCGGAGGCATCGGTTGTTAGCACGAAGGGTTTGGTGAAGTCCGGGTATTGTAGGAGAGGTGGTGACGTTAATTTTTCTTTCAGGACTGCGAACGCTTCTTGCTCGAGTGATGTCCATGTAAATGTTTGATTCTTTTTTAGGAGTTGAGTAAGGGGTTTAGCTATTCCCGAGAAATTGTAAATGAACCTTCTATAGTATCCAGCTAGTCCTAAGAAGGATTGTATGTCCTTTGGTTTTTGGGGTATTGGGAAATTTTTTACGGCCTCTAGTTTTGAAGGGTCCGGTCGTATTCCTTCTTTGCTAATGATGTGTCCTAGGTATATTGTTTCTTTGCGTAAGAAGTGGCATTTAGAGGGTTGTAGTTTTAATTTATTTTCACGCAGTTGTTTGAAAACGGATTCAAGACGTTCCTGGTGTTCTTGTAGCAAGCATCCGTATACTACTATGTCGTCTAGGTAAACGAAACACTTGATTCGCTGTAGTCCCGTTAGTACTGAGTTCACAAGTCTTTGAAATGTGGCGGGGGCATTTTTTAGCCCGAAGGGCATTCTGTTGTACTCGTAGGGTCCGTATGGGGTTGAGAATGCTGTTTTTTCGCGGTCCTCTGCCTTCATAGGGATTTGGTGAAAACCTGATGCTAAGTCTAGGGTGGAAAAGTATTTGGCTCCTCCTAATTGGTCTAAGATATCTGTAATATTTGGTAGGGGATACGAGTCTCCTGCAGTAACGCAGTTTCGTTTGCGGAAATCCACAACGCCTCTAAATCTGGGTCTGCCTGTGGCGTCTGTTTTTTTAGGGACGACGAGCAGTGGTGAGTTCCACGGGCTGGAACTGGGACTGACTATTCCTTCCTTGGCCATTTCTTTCACTTGTCTTTCTACTTCAGTTTTCTGGGTTTGTGGAAGTCTGTAGGGCCTAGTGTTGATAGGGTTTGTGTTGTCTAGCAAGGATATGGCGTGTTCTGTCTTATTGGTACACCCTAGTTTATCGCCTTCTAAGAAGAATATATCGTTATATCGTTCGCATAGGTCGGTCAAATGTCTTTTTTCCTCAGCGTGTAAGTTGTCGAGCGTTATCTCCCTGCGCAATGCTTGCATTCTATCTGTACCACTGATGGTCTCTACTGTGTAAGCGTTTTTGCTATCTACGGTGTCGTGGGGTAGGTCGGTGACCTCGTCTAGCTCGATTGGGTTCAGTTTCACAACCGGTGTTTTGATTTTAGAGTCTTCGAGGTTCGTGTTCATTATACTGATAAGGCATTTGTTTTTGGTCCCCGTGGTGAGGACGCTGCCTATGAATACTCCGGGTTTGATTGTTACTTGGTCTACTATTCCTTCGCCTTGAGTAGCAGTGTGTGCTAGTATTAATGTTTCGGTACGTGCTTTTAAAGTTACGTGGTCTCCACTGGTGAGCGGGAGATGTGTTCCGAAAATGTTTAGGGATTGGCCAGGTCGGATTTCGGCCTTGTACTTTGAAAGAAAATCATGTCCTAAGAGTCCGTGTTGTTCCCCGAGTGAGTCGTCTCGTACCAATCGGCAAAGATGTCTGATTTGTTTGTCTCCTACGCGGATGGTGAGGTATGCACTACATAGTGTTCGAGCTACGTTCGATCCGACGGTATATAGGGTTACGACTTCTTTCACGGCGGGAATGTCACCTAGGACTTGTCCGACTTTTAGCAAGGTGACTTCGGCGCCAGTGTCCACTAGCATGACGGCCTTTCCGTTAACCAATTCGGGTGCTTCAATTTCTACTAGGCTACGTGATGACTCGGACTCAGCTGCGATCGTGTTAACCTGATATGAACTGATTCTCGTGTCATCGTCCGGTCTCCTGCCGGAGTCGGGTTGGCGAGGCGCGGCACGTGCCGGATCATGTGTTTCTGATTTGTTGGCGAGGCTCTCGAGAGTAGTGTTGTGTTTGCGGGGGTCGTTGTGCTCGGTTTCTCTCGTTTGCGCGCTGGCGTGCGCGACATTCCTCGAGTGTGTGCCCGGTTTTTTTTACAATATCTGCATGTCACGGTTACGTGTCGAACTGCCCTATTATTGGTAGGGATACGAGGGTTGTAGGGATGGGATGGGGTTTGGTCCGGGGAGGGACGAGGCGTACTTAGGCGCGTGTAGCAATTATTGGCGGTGTGACCTATTTTGTGGCACCTCCCGCATTTTGGCGTGTCTCGCGCTGGTCCGTTGCGGTTGTTCTCGCGATAACGCGAGTTGTTATTGGTACGCGGAGTATCCGATCCTAGAACCCTTTCTTCCTCAACAGCGGCTACTATTGCCGACTGCAGGTTGTCGAAAGTGCGTGATCAGATTATTGTTCTGAGCGGTCCCCTCAATCCTCGAGTAAAATAGCGTAAGGCTTGTTTGTCTAAGATTTCTACGATTCCTGGAATATTCGACGGGTCGGTGGCGTCCTCGATGGACAGCTCTTTCATTTCGGCTAATAGCCTCTCTAACCTGGAACCGAATTGTTGGGCGCTGTCTCCTTCTCTCTGTCTACAGCTACTGAATTCGGCTTGTGCGGTATCGGATGATCGTTTGACCGCGAATCGCGTTCTCAGTATGCGTTTCAGTTCTTCGAAGCTATTGATCGTCTTATCCCGCAACTCTCTTAAGGCTCTGCCTTTTATTTTGTTTAGTAAGACGAGTGGCAGGAGTCGCGATCGTTCGTCCGCGGGCGCGCATGCTAAGGCGCATTTGACGACGTTGAGGAATGAAGATAAGTCGGAGTTTCTGTCTCCGTCATATATCCCGATTAGTCCGAGTGCGGCTACTATTTCTCGGGCCGACGGGTTATTTGAGCCACTAGGACCTTGCTCTGTGTGCGACATATCGGATTCGCTTCCTACAAGACTGAAATCGTGTATCCTGACAGGGTACGGGCGCTGTGACGGTACGACGACACTCTCGGGCGTCGTATTGGTGCTCGATTCGGCGGCGTGATAAGTGTCTGTACTAGTGTCTAGTTTGGGTGCTCGCACGCGGCGTCGCACGGGGCCGGTGTTGTCTAGGGAAGCACGCACTTTGACTTTTGTAGGGTCTACTGGACTAAAAACGAGTTTCTTGTCAAAGAAAGATTCTAATGATCTACTGAATGACCTTCGGTTAGGTAGAAGGTATCTGAGAGCGGGTGCGTCTTCCGTAGGCATACAAGGGCCGTGTGAAGATTCTGGTTTACAATGTTTTTCTATCGGATATCGCTACAGCGGTTCGGACTTTTCTGTTTACTCACAGGACGGTTGACAGGCGCATGTTGCTGGTTGATGTCCGCAGGTAGTCGTGGGGTGTCGGTAGACGTAACTGGAGTCGGCAGGGCGGCGATATCTCCTTATCGCCGGTGTCGTACAAGGTGTTGTCGGCGTGTCGGGTTCCGGAGCTCCTTATTGCTCGTACAGGGGACCAGGTGTCCTCGGTCCGTGGGTGGATGGTGCGAACACCAAGGCACCTTCTCGGTGCCTTGGTGTTCGTCTCCGTTCGGCCAAAGGTCCTCGGATCAGCAATGGCTCGTCGGCGACGTCCGTTCAGATTTGGTTATTCCTTTCCCGTTTGCTGGGCCGTCTGGCCGTCTCTAACGAGAGAGAGCGGCGGTTTTTGGTGAAGTGCGAGTGTCTCCTAAGAGCTCGTTCGCGTCTCCGGTTTGGGTGGTCCTGCCGGTCTCTACCTCAGCAGAGATTGACTTCTAGGTCGAATTGGGGTAACACTGGTAATCACACCACGTTACACTTTTCGGCAGGCTCACGATTTGACTTCGACGGTGCAGATCCCACACCGCTGCCACCATTTAATATTGTGCCCTGTGTGGTGACTGCACAGAGCGGGTAGCGGGATCGGAGGAAGTCAGGCTCGTAGCTTTTAAAGGAATAGAATCCACCGGGATTAAACCCAAAAACTTGGAGTTTATTGATAGGATATAACCAAAGACTGACAAGAAAGGTACAGAGTAACTCACTGGTACGCACTGATGTGTTCTGTTCGAAATCTGGAGAGCGAGTCCCCGATTGGGACTTAGAGCAATAGTTTTGTTCGATGCGGGCGTCGCATCAGCACGAGGCACTGATCAGGCGATGTGATTCAGTGCTGATGCGCAAAACGTTATTTAGTCGCTATTCGCTTGCTTATTGCTATACTAGTATCTTATTTCTTTTATACATTGCAACATCCTTTCAAGGATAAGATTTAGTGGTCTGCTTAGTTTGTGCATTTCGGGAGCCAACCTTGGGCTCGGGCGCAACATAATATCGAAAATTAAAACATTGTTTAATGCACCCGATCGTTTAATTCACAAATCAAAAGCTGTACCAATAAGAGAATAAAACTGTTAAATTTGTCAGATATCCTCGCGTAAGATATTCCTGTCATCAAATAGCCTACATGACCAAGCACTCGAACGTCAAGGAAATAAGATATCTACCCATCTCGTGTTAGTTAGTCTCTTTCTACATCTCTAGCATCTCTCTCTAACATCAGCTCACATGTGCCTTCTCTCTCTACCATACCATCATCTCGCAACTACAAAGCTAGAAATATATGAACATTCTGCCACCTAGCGTGGAAAATATGTGACCTACATTTTTGGTCTGAATCTTCTTCTGAATCGTTTTCGCACGAGAAAATAAAGGGAGGAAATTCATATCTCTTGAACGCATGGACCAATTTCCTTACTCTTTAGCTTATTGGATTCAGAAAAATAAATTAGGCTGTGCTTGATTCATAAGTTATGCTTGCAAGCTGTAACTTTTTCGGAAATCGAGGTGAAAGTCTTATATCGATCAAAAACCGCTACGCGTCGGGATAAGTAGCCTCGGCTTCTCGCGCTGTATAGCTATAGCTAACTACTTGGCGCGAGACTCTACCGAGTCTCCTGATACTTACATGTTAATCTGACGGACTCAAGCGATAGACTGTTTTCGCGCTCCCATGGCACGACACGCATAGGGGGTGGGGTTGCACCATGCGAGACAAATCACTGGCGTTGTCGCGTAGTCGTGTCTATACATTATCAGGAAAATAAAGAAATATTCTCGAGTCTGGCTTTTGAGCTAGACTCGAGAATAATGAGTGACTGGACGTTAGTGGATGGGGAGAACTGAATTTCCCAACTCTTATATTTGAGAATAATGAGTGACTGAACGTTAGTGGATGGGGAGAACTGAATTTCCCAACTCTTATATTTCGGCCCGGGAGATTCGAAGCCAACTATTCCCTAGTACCACAAAAATGGGCGCCAGGCATCGAAGATGCCACACAAAATCTCACAAAATCGCAAAGAGAACGGCAACATTGAATCTCCCGAGACGGCCAAACAGGTGCTTCGGCTAGATCAGACAACAAGGAGAGCACGTGGGTTCGACACGAGTGAACAAGCCATGATTGAGCTAATACTGATGTTTTATTTCGACATTATTTCGACAGTGAGGCAGAGAAAGAGGCCTTCGCTCGAGGTGTTGATTGGCAACCTCGGGCGAAGCACGTGGCTACGAGTTAGAATAGTCGAAGTTACAGTTCGATGTTCGCTAGCTCTACGCAGATGACCGGCGTTAATAGATTTCCCGAATTCTCGGTGTTCAGAATTCTACAGATTGACGATAATTGACTCTTGGCTGACTTCGTCAGCCCGCAGGAAGATCTCAGTTTATATAATCGATAATACAAGAAGAATTGAGGCTCAGAATGATGATCCAGACAACAGATCGAAAATGGAAACTTACAGTCGAAGGGCGAGAAGGCCTTAAGGGCCGAGAAACAGCGAATCTCTAGCTGGGATCTCATAAAGGCGTCTCTTACAAAAGCTAGAGTTATTGTTTGCCGAAGGTACGTCGCTAGTACGGGAGGATCTTAGGATCGATACTTCCTTCCTTCCTTCCTTCCTTTCTTTGGACGCTAGAGTTAGTCGCTAGTGGTTCGCAAGTCGGTAGTTGCTGTATACGATAATTCGGTCGCTCACTTCGAGGGTCAGCACAAGAGTGCCGAATTCTGCGCGCTATTCCCGAACGCTCGTCTAGCCGCCTTTGTCCCCAAAATCGATTTCTATTGGTCGCTGGATCCTACCGCGCGCGCAGGGCTCGCTGTGCCCTCGGGTGAACGACGCCAGGGCCGTTGGCCCTCTGGGCGCCAACCCTGCCTCGTCGAGACGACAATTGGTCAAGCCTCCCACAATGCAAGGGCAACTAGGGGACGCTTGCCTCACCACCCGGCTCCTCCAACGGTGACCGGTCGTCTTCGGATGCCATCGGAGACTGCTGATCCCCTTAGTGTTCACCCTGGTCGGGCCGAGTTCCTCTGGGCTGGCAGATTTACCGATTTCGGGTGCTGTGGGTTGATGGTCGTCCCTGGTTTGCTTCTCCCTTATTGCCTCAGACGAATTCGCAGTCGTTAATATTGCGTCTAGCTCGCTAGTATTTCCTTATTGGAGACGCTCTTCTCTAATATCGCGCGGCGCTAGTTTTAAATTGGTGGAGATGGCCTTTTTGTGACTTACGTCCAAAACGTAACGTCACAACATGTGTGCCTGGCAATCCTCATGGCTGAACTTAGGGCGCGAAGAATGCGTTCAAATGATTTTCGGATAATTTTACTCCATAATAAACATTCTCCCTTTTGGCTGTTGGATCAAGCAGCGAGCAATATTAATAATATATTATCACTAATAGTAATTTTGAAATTCAAAATTATCAAGTGTGCATAGTACAAAAACCATTTAAGTTAAAAACCTGAAATTTACTAAGTAAATAATGGTTGCCAATAGCTAGTATGCCTTTAAATTGCACATAATTAGGCCAACGTTTCATAAGATACATAAGATAGGCCAACTGTCCCCTTACTCGGTTCAGTTTTGAAAGTATGGAAACTGTTAAATGCAAAGCACAGCACCACTTAAGCTAAAGACCTGAAATCTCTTGAGTAAATGCTGGCTGTCAATAGGTAGTGTGCCCTTAAATTAGATTGCAAATGATTAAGCCAATGCTTTATAAGATACTTCAGATAGACAAGCTACTTCCCCACACGCTTCAATTTCAAAGTATGAGACTTGTCGAAAGCATAGCACACCACCTAAACTAAAAATCTAAACTTTCCTAACTAAGTAAATGCTGGCTGCGAATGGGTAGTATGCCGTCAAATTGCACACAATTAGGCCAACGTTTCATAAGGTACATAAGATAGACCAAGTGTTCCCTTACTCGATTCAATTTCAATGTATGGCAATTGTTAAGTTGCGTAGCACAACATCACTTAAGCTAAAGACCTGAAATTTCTTCAGTGAATGCTGGCTGTCAATAGGTAGTGTGCCCTTAAATTACCAATGCTTTATAACATACTTCAGATAGACAAGCTGCTTCCCCACACGGTTCAATTTTAAAGTATGGAAATTGTCAAGTGCGTAGCAATATGTGTAGTACAACAACCGCATAAGCTAAAGACCTGAATTTTCTTGAGTGTTGTTGAATGATTGTTAACAAGTAGTATGTCTTTAAATTAGATTGCAAATAATTAGGTGTATGCTTTATAAGATACTTTGGATGGACAAGCTCTTTCCCCACACGGTTCATATTTAAAATATGAGACTTGTCAAACGTGTAACACAACCACCAGTGAAGCTAAAAACCTAAAATTTTCTGAGTAAATGCTGGTTACCAATAGATAGCATGCTCTTAAACTTCAAATAATCAGGCCCGATGCTTTATAAGATACATCAGATAGACAAGTTGTGTCCTCACTCGATTGAATTTAGACGTCTGGAAATTGTCAAGTGGATAGCAAAACAATCACTTCAGCTAAAGACTTGTGTTTTCCTAAGTGAATGCTGGCTGTCTAGTGTTAACATGTTCTTATTCCAAATAATTACGCCAACACTTCATAAGATACATTAGACAGACAAGCTGTATCCTTCATACTGGGTGAAAAACCACTTAAGTTAAAGAGCTGAAATTTGATGTGCGAATTATTAATCTCCTATCTTTATAAATTGCATTAAACTGTTACGAGCCAGGCTTCGCGAGTCCTAAAATATGCTCTAAGATCGTTAAACCTTACTATGGCTCGCCGGATACACCTCGAGCGGTAAAGATGTATCCTCGTGGGATCTTTTGTTATTCTTTTCCTTGTTATGCTTATTTGAAACAAGGTTGACCAAACAGGAATTCAGTAATGATGACACAAATGGTTTCTTAATGAAAACTAGAATAATGTAATATATTCTGAATGAACAAATAATACAAACACAAAATATACAATGAGAGTTTCTGTGGTTTTGAGATGTTGTTACAAAATTATATGAGTTCGTTTTACGTTACGATTTGAACGGGGGAAAACTAACGAAAGAACTGTGACTTGCCTAACGATCGCGATGAGACACGATGTACGTACGGTAATTGTGACTGCTTCGAAGGAGACTAGTGCTCGATCTACTACGGTGTTCTTCGCTGGTCCGATTGACAGAGCTTCGCCGTCGATGAGAGTTCGGAACTGTTTCCCCCTTTGCTCCAGAAATTAAGGGTTTATATACCCGAAAAATCCAGTGAAAAGGGGCATAGGTAGGGATAGAGACGCCAGAAGTCTGAGACTACGCTGGAGTTCTAAGAATTTATGAGATGCACTAAGTGCACAGCTGCAGAGTTCGTTAAGAGCACGCTGTGATGATCCCTAACGAAGGATTGTGTTTTTGAGATAAGACGGAACGAAAGAGTCGAAGTCACAGTTTTAAGGCTCGAAAAATACGCATGGGAAAACTATGTAGGAGACTAGCGAGTTAAAATTATTGAATCTACGTGTGACATAAGGCTAAGAAAAGTAGTCCGATGAGGATGAATATGTAACAAAACAATCAAAACCCTCATACGTTGCATAATTTTAGTGTTCCTAAATTGACAAGTGCATAAGTTAAGCTTCATATGCAGTATTTTATATACATATTAGTGACTGTATATGTAGCAATGCTATACATTAGGTGATAGCTGGCTATCGGAAATTGCCGTACCCATGACAACGCGTACACTAAATGCCTGGACTCGACAGTCTCAGACGAACTATTGAGCCAGGAGCCACACCGGTATATTATAAACTCTCAGTTATCTATTGTTGCATATTTATTCTTATTTCCTCTTTCCATTTATTTATTTCTTTTTCTTATATCCTTTTTCCATTTATTTCTTTTTCTTATATTCTTTTTCCTATTCCTCTCCCTTACTTTTATAGTTATTAGTAATTAGAAGTTTATTTTAAAATGAAGGCAAGAACACTAAAACTAACAGAGGACTTGCAAAGCGTTATTACCAGAAACGGGTGGTTGGAGGATACCCACATAGACATTTTTAACTCTCTTCTGTGTCAGTATGGGTATACTCCACAGGACCCGTGGAAATTACAATGTCCTGATAGGATAACTGAAGTACCACAAAATAAGGAGCATATACAGATTTTTTGTAGTGGTACATCAGATCTCGATGGACATTGGGTATGCGCGTATTATGATACAAAATTTATATACATTTATGATTCAATGAATAAAAGGGAAATACATATTCACCATAAAGTATTTTTAAAGAGATTATTTCCCTTTTATGATCTCAATAATAACACAATTGTATTCCCGAATGTTCAACAGCAACCGAATGGAAACAACTGTGGCGTATTCTCCATAGCGTTTGCAACTTCGCTGCTGTACAATATTCGGTGTGATCACCTAATCACAATGTTAAAATCGCAGATTGTTCAGCATTTCCCGCAGGATTCAGCACACCACAGTATCGTGAAAGTTTTGCCATTGCCGGTAGTACAGGCAAGAAGGCAGAGAGCAAAAGAGACGCAGCTAAGTCGATTTCATAAGACAAAAATCCAAGTTGCGTCTCTAGAAACAAGTAACAGTAATGATGATGGAAAGCGCAATCCATCGGCAGCACAATCCAACAATGTATCTCTATCAATTAAAAACATACCGGCCACATCTGCATTTAGCGACACCTTTGCAAAGAAAAGGGCCACGTCTGCATTTAGCGACACCTTTGCAAAGAAAAGGACCACGTCTGCAATTAGCGACACCTTTGCAAAGAAGAGGGCCTTGTCTGCATCGAGCGACAACATTACAAAAACATAAACGCAACTAACTACACAAAAAAGTATTACTCATTTAATAGAAATCCTGTACAAACGTACTCCTTCCTCTCCTCCCACAAACATTAAACAAAAATGTAAACAAAAGCGTCAAGTAGTTTTGTTCTACATCCCAAAAAACATCCACCTACACAAAAAAGCATTCCGCATTTTACACAAATCCTGCACAAAAATTATCCCCCCTATCCTCCAAAACACGACATTAAATCCCCTCCTATCTTAAAATGTAGAAGAAGCATCAAATATTCTTAAAAATGAACCATCAGAAATGCATGATATCACCCCAAACCAAAAAGATATTCGTCTGTATCCAGCGACAGTATTACAAAAACAAAGACAGAGCCAACAACACAAAAAAGCATTCCATATTTAAAAGAAATCCTACATAAAAAGGATCCTCCCTCTCCCCAAAAAACATTAAAATGTAATAAAAAGCGCCAAGTAGTTTTGTCCCGTAGCCCAAAAACACTTAACTTCTTCACAATTCTTCATACTATAAAGAATATTCTTAAATGAACGACCAAAAAGACATGATATCCCTCCAAAAACATTAAAATGTTAAAAAAAGCGCCAAGTAGTCGTGTTCCTCTCCCCAAAAAAGATCTTGCCTCACAAAAATAGGTGCCGCATTCCACAAAAATAACAGTGTGGTGAAAAGTTATTATTTATTCTGTACCAAATTGACCAAAAACGTAATCGATATCATTGGAAAGCCAAGTCTTCATTCAAACACTCTAATTGAATATTCCAAAAAAATGAATGTCATACAGAACTAAATATTCTACAAACAAACAAGAACAGAATACGAATGTGAAAACCAACCCTTCAGTTACTAATATAAAGCATTAAACAATCGTGAAAATTAAATTAAAAAATATATCTCTTCTGTTCGTTCAATTTATCAAAGAAAACGTAATACTTGGTCCGCCCGGTTCTTCACAAATCCAGTTTCAAGTCTTTCACACGGCAACCGAATGGAATCACGCGAAAATGCGTGGTCACCTCATTATAATGTTAAAATCCCATATTATTAAACATTTCCCGCAGGATTCAGCACACTCCAGTCTTGTGAAAGTCTGACCATTGCCAGTTGTACAGGCAGAAGGCAGAGAGCAAAAGAGACATTAACGATACAATAGTGATTTGCGATTGTTGGGTGGTAGGGAAAATAATTCGGCTTTACTTTCACTTCTATAACGTATTATATTATGATATAGTGAAGAGAAGAGTAATCAGCAGCACGTGTATGTACGTTACTTCACATATTACAGGTGAGTGGTCAGCGGTCAGTGGTCAGGTGCGAATAGGAACTGGTCGTCGGGGGTCACTAGATGGAGCGACAAGTGTTTGTATATGTATATGTATATGTACGTAGAAGGTCAGATTCCAGGTCCCGCCAACACGCAGTGCGGCAGTTTCCAGGACTTGTGGCAGTTTCCAGGTCCGACCTGGATATCACATTATATGTAAAGGCAGTTTCCAGGACAGTCCTGGAATCCACCGTTATATGTGATATGCAACTGATACATAGGAGAGCAGTTTTCAATACGCGGAAAAATATATGCCTACAAATGTTAGTTAATATGCGACGAAATTTTAGAATCCGTCCGAAAACATTAAAATGTAAGAAAATGCGCCAAGTAGCAGTTGGATTTCCCCACAATAAAATGTAACAAATATAATATATAATGAAATATAAGAAAAAAGATAATAGATATCATACAAGAAAGCCAAGCTTTCATTCGAAGATACCTCGATTTAACTCACATTAGCAATGAACAATAAATTAACAATAAATTACCGATTAACAATACAAAAAATCTTGGCGTGTGCGCGCTTCATTGCGAGGTAAAAAGGCAAAATGGAAGACTGATTTAACACTAGAACTACCGACGATTGTTATGCTGTTATAACGAACCACGTAAAAAAAAAGTCATTTCGACTCGTTCGGTAGTACTGGTGTTAAACCTAACACTGACTTTACTACAATATGAGTAAATCCTAATAAATCTTTCATTTTCAATCATATATACTATATACAGCGGCCTTGTTATCCCATTTTTGCCTCCAATATATGAATTTTCTCCGATTTCATGAGCATTGTCCAGTGCCTCATAACTGACAAGGAGATCATTCTCAGATAGCACGGACCGCAGAAAGCTTACTTATAGCGCACTTTCTTGAGTGCGCTTAAAGTTCGCTTCAGAAAGTCCGCTAAAAGTTGACTTATTTCTGCTAACTGTACGAAGCCCGCAGAAAGTGGACATATTTCAGTTGACTTTTTGGAAGTCCGCTAAAAGTGGACATATTGAAGTCAACCTAAAGTAAACGCAATATAGGTGCGCATTGCAATAGGTGAGCACTGCGACAAGAGGACATTTTAGCGTATAGTATTAGCTAGTACTCTCTCGATGATGATTCATATGTCATTCTGTTGACACTTGTTGTTGTTGTTGTATGCGTGATTCATTGCGATTGACTGTGCGTGATTACACACATTTAGCCGGGGGTAGCTTTCGTAAAAGGTAATGCAAGAAATATATATACATATATATATATTTGCTGAGCAGGTATGAAAATATGATACGCAAAGAATTGTACGTGCGGTATTAAAAGTAACGGTATTAGTACTCGACCGGATCGAAAAATACCCATGGTGCAGGTATGCGCTTTTCACCCATCAGATTTATGGCCCCCTAATACCGGAATGGATCGAACTCCGACAGGTGAACTACTTTATAGACCTTGGGGTAATAAAGGTTAGGCCCCGGTCGGGCCTGTCAATATAGTGGTCGGGCCTGTCAATATATAAACAGTACAAATTCAACCCGGTGAGTAATTATTGTAATGAAGATCCTTGAAAAAGTTTTATAGTACATCCAGTACATAGGCTTTTACACGCTTTAAACAATTTGTTTCAAGAGACGGAGTTCAGCAAACAGGAAGGATATTGGATTTGACATAGTGGACCACCAAAGATTTGATTGGATCAGTCCCCAAAACTCCCTGTTGGAACTTGGTAATTATAATGTCAGTGTTACCATGGCAGCATTGCAATATAGGGAGCATGAAAATTAAAAGTCCTTGTTGCATAAAATTATAGTGCTAATTCATAACTTGTATCATTTTAAGAATCCCAAATGTTTGGGCATAAACAATATGAAGGGTTTCATATTAACAAGGGGAGGGTCGAAACTTGTCAGGTCGAAACCCAAGTCGATTCCCTCCACAAGCTCATGATGTAATGCAGAACAAATGTACAAAAACTGACTTGCAATGACCAACCGCAAGAGCCTGAAAGAAATGGTAAAACATTTGAACCCTCGCATATGTGGTTCGCCAAGGTATTTGTGGCAAAACCAATAGACCCCATTTAAGCGCATACACCTACAGTGCACGATTACAGCCAACATTTTGTACACTTCCTATTTAGCATCTAAACAACGAATCTCGCAAATCCCGTGATAGGATTCGACATCACAAGTCTGACATGGGAATTTACATGTAGTGTTTTGGGGTATTTACGGGCAAAAAAGAACCAAGTTTTAACTGGTTGAATGTACGATTGTATACAAGATCCCGTGAACTAAATCCCCCAAAACACTGTAACTCCCAAATCCCCATGTCAGACCTGTCATGTCAAAACCCCTCACAAAACTCCCAAAATTAGTTGTTTAGATGTTAAACAAGAAACTCACCAAATACCAGCTACAACCATGAACTGTAATACTTTACCATCCCCTTCAGGCCGTTGCAGTTGGTCATGGCAAACCAACCCCTGCACACCTGCTCCACATCAAATCCGGAGCTTACAAAAAAAATGAACTCAAGCCTCGACCTGACACATTTGATCTTCTTCTTGCAAGAGTTCCAACACAATATAAAACTGGATGCCTATTAGTTCCTGCAGAGAGTGGTGACTAGATTGCTTTCAAGAAAGTATGGTGCTTTTCACAATCTTGATTCAAAAATATGAACGCCTCAATTGCAGAAAAGGTATGTTGTCTGTTGCAGTTTTCTATGTCTGTCATTGCCTATTAATGTGGTAACTATTAATCACATGTTTACAGGAGAGCGATTTGTTAGCATATTCAAAAAATCAAATCAAATACAAGGAAAAGGAATGTTTTTTCTTCTGTCAGAACACATAGACAACAATCAAGGATGATTAATGAGTATGTACACAAACAAACAAAAAACATGTTGATCGCGACTCTCTTAGATATATAGAAGATGGTAATCTAAAATCATTGAGTTACCAGGAAGTGAGCACCGTACTGTGTGAAGGAGTATTGGAGAGCCAAACGATTTCTGAACTAAATATAATGTATTTATATATGTAACATTGCCTATGCGATGACAGCATGCATGACAGTGAATCCAACAGTCAATGGTCACTCTAAAACTACCCAATTGTAACTGATTATGTATGCCAAAAATTTAAATTGTTTTTCAATGAAGTGTAGCTGAGTAAGAGTGTATACCACGGGTTGAAGTGAATATCATTCATTCTGTTGAATGGCATACATATTTGCGCGTATATCAAAACAAAATGCACGTGGTGTTTAGTTTTAATTATACATTTTCTTTTCTTTCTAGTTTATAGAACAATGACATTGCATCTGGCAGGCATCTCAGATTTAAACAGAAATGGTATCACCCAGAGATGCAATAAAACTCTGATGGGAAGCTGCATGGAAGGAATAATTCCTGGAAAGGCACGCGGAACTGCCGTAGGGATTATTACCGAGGGTCTGCTTTCCCCGGTCAACGGTCCACTAGCTACAGGTAATTTTTCATACAAAGCCTCGACCCCCCTGCATTAGCGGTGCGCTGGCTTGTTGTGCTTTTCTCAAACTTTCACTTTCAGCGCTCCAACTCCGCATCAGAGACGGCTTGGTGTACCGTTAATCGTGATTTCCCTCACCATTGGACGACGCAAGTCGAGGAGTTGCAGGGAGGTGGAAGTTCCCTTAAATTGCAGATCTCAGAGCAATTCAGATCATTCTTAGATCGACTTGCGAGCGTCTACATTCTTCCGATTTTCAGTGTGTTCAGTTATTGTGATTGCGCAGTGCTTACCAGTGTTTGCTGCCAAGTTCCCTTGTGGAGAAGGATCAAGCTCAGAGGATACGCAGGAGGTAAATATATCCAACATTTTTAGTGTTATAGTCGCTATACTGGCAGGCTCGTGAAATCTGTTACAAGCGGATGCCAGAAGATAGGTAAAGAACCTAATGGGGTAAAGGACGGCGAAAGTAATCGGGAATGGAAAAACCAGGGGCAATTACTTGATTTTTTAGAACTGACTATTTAACTGGAATACCTTTGAAGCCTGAGGGCAAAACATCTGCTAGAACGTCATAAATTCTTGATACTTTTGAATATACTGGTGCACGTGGAAACAATTAACGATTTGAGAGTCGGTGAGGGTTCGGTGGCGCGGGGTAGAAGGTGGATGAGCGTCGTACACAGGTACGGGGGGCATTTATTGACTTGGGCATTACTTGATCGCTAATCCGCCGTGGCGGGGAAAACCCTCTCCTCTCTGCGCCCAACCTTTTTCACTATGCAAGCCATGTACTCTGTGAGATACCTGCAGGGCAAGATTGGGTATTTAATCAGGTCCCCGCGGTTCGACTCCAATTAAGGAAATAAGAGCTTTGTACCTGTGACTTTGAAATATCAAATGGATTAGTTTTGTAATGAAAAATATTAAATGATGTTTCTATGTATATAGATTCCTATTTGCGACTCGGTGCTGGAAGAGTGGTGATATTGTGGCGAAACAGAAAAGAGCCATCTTTTCCTCCGATCCACGGAAACTTACAGTGCAGATATCAGTAAGTATTTGTTGCGTTCACATGTTTATAGATCTTATTGTAATCCAAATTTCTATTGATCTTACTGCAAGTCAGCATTGAACAGTTTCTTCAGCATTAGCAAAGACCGAATGGAATTTAATTTAGAAATTATTTCAGATATTCAATTTGAAGCCACGCCTTATATAGTTTCTATAATATATAGTAGCCTCATAGTAGCCTCTATAATATAGTTTCTCTATAATACAATATAGAAAGTAGAAAGATAGAATAAGAAAGGCTAAAAAATGGAGTCGCATGTGTAATAGTAGACCCTTTCCCTTATGGCTTTGATTTTTTCTATGAGTAGACTTCATTTCATTACAAGTAAACGTGTTCTCGCGGCTGTAAGGGTTAAAGTAGTGCCTAGTATTTCATGTCACGGTTTACAGACAAGAGTAAAGCAGCCTGCTACCTAATACATATATGGATACTTATTTTCACTTTTTGTGTTCATCAGGTAAACGATTGAAAATGCCGCGCACGGTCAAAAAATTTAGCGACCTTTCCCGATGCAACCAACTTCGTCGTATCCAGGAGTTTCGGAAGACAAGTTTGGAGAACAATGACGTACCACTGACATTACAGGGAACCGTCAAACGCGCGCATTGCGGCAAACCCGTGCCCGCAGACAATCCCGCTGAACCTGAAGCTTCAACCACGAGCGTCGAAAGAAGTGAAGTAGCCGAAAATGCTCCGACGCTGCTTTCCGATGCTTTCGCCGACGCTTCCGACGCTGGCGAAACATTTGAGGCAAAAAACGCGAGCGATACTCACACGGACGATACGCGATGCGATATTCACTCGAACGATACGCGATGCGATATTCACTCGAACGATAATCTCAAAGATAACATAACTCAACCATAAGAATCACAGTCGATCGCCAAAGGATCCAAACGTGACGGCTGGCTAAACTCAGCAGAGAGGGGGAGGTTCGCGACTCAGTGGAGAAACCGATATTCACTAAATTTAAACGATAATCTCACCAACGAAAAGTGCAGGCTGAAGTCGCCGCTGCTTGCTCGCCACCAAGCGTTCACGAAATGGCGGCCGCGGGCCGCCGCGGTATTCGAACGTAACCCTACTGCACGTAGATGGTGAACGCGTAAGATAGCGATAGTCACAGCGATAAAGGATGCGATATTCACAACGATAACATAATATTCGGTACGATAATCACAAAGCTTAACGATAATCACTAACAAAGGGGGTTAACCATAAAACCCGTGATACAAAGAACAATAATGATCGCGATTATAATGAGCCTGGGAGATTACAGCTTACCAAGTCCCGCAGCTAGGAGAGGAGGCAGCGTAGTCCTCGACACCCTCGTAGTCGTAGTGGAGAATGAAGAAGTCTCGTTGATCGCTCTGGAGCACGCACTGGTCACAGGTGATGTCGCCGTAAGAATGAATTTTCCCATCGAAAAGTGCTTACTTTATACTCGAATTTGGTGCTCCGAGGGCGCGAGGATTGGCTCCTTGGTACGACAGACTACCCCTGATTGGCTCAGGGACACTTTACAAACCTTATGTGAAACTTCTAGTATTCGCTAAGCCGCGCGGCGTAAGTTCGCAGGAATTCGGCGGCTCGGCCAAAACCGCCGTTTCCCAGAATTGAACGAAATAGAGTCCTCGCTCGCGCGAAAACTCTTGCAGGGCCGCAGGTAACCCACAGGTTACCCTGCCCTAAGATGAAGGGAGGAATCCTTCGGGCTGGCAATTCCTCTGCCAGCCCATAACACTAATGCCCATTCTTGCAGCGCGTACTAAGGTTTACTGCGCGAATGGGTGATACACAAAACATCGGGAATCCCGCACGTTGCCACAACGGTGGATCAACGGCGAGGGCAGAAGGAAAGTGGAGCCGGCTCTTCCGCACCCCCAAGCCCTGTCTGGAGCAGGCAAGTGGGTCCGACCGAAAAATCGGCGGATCCCGACGGCTAACCGCAGCAGCGGCCAAGAAGTTCCTATAACGAAAAGGTCTAAAATAAAAGCAACGTCTGTGTGATGCGGCCCTGGCTACGCGGCGATGCGTAGCCCGCTGATCCTTATGCTGCTGTTCTTTTCCCCATCCTTGGAAAAGGTGGTAGCTGTAACTGCTAGAATATTATCGCGAAGAATAGTAAAATAGGTGACACCAAGCAACCAATGCGCGCTCAAGCGAGCCCGCGAGCCTCCTATCCCCACCCCGAGCTCCGAGCGCGCCGAAGACGCGCAAGACGCTGTGTCTTTGGGACGGGCAGAAATTTGCCACGTCACAATATATATTGCCACGAAATTATTTATTCCCCAATGACTGGCGAGGGGCTAGGGGTTGGATGGAGGTTCCCCTTTGGTGATTAAATTTCGTGGGCAGAGAAAACTTAAACAAAAATAAATCGAAAAAGAGGAAAACAGGGGAATCTAACCGCGCGAGCGGTTTTATCAAAAGAAAACGAACTATGATTCCTGACGATGGACTATGGTCCACGCTGCCTTACGCCGTCCAGGCCATATTCATATCTAGACGCGGTCCTTTGATTATTAACCGTCGACGTTGGCCCACGCAACTTAACCCAACCCGGAAGCTGTTATTGCAGACGGCCAAGAGTCTCCCGTATTGGGTCCTGATTGCATTCAAACGAAAACGGCGATAGTGGATTGTGGCCACTTGGTCCAGTCGCAGGCGGCCGAACTCAAATCGAGCCCCGTTCAGCCGGACAATAATGCCGCGGCGGGTAATTTGAATCCGGACGTGCACTCGTCGCCAACGTACTACTAGGACCCTTCGGAGGCGAACCGTCACGGGTTCCATTGGTTCGGGCCCCGGGCCCGAACCCACTTGGTTTTCCGGAAGGGTGAATTACCTAAAGTCTTCTAACTATCGTCAATTAACTGGCTAGCTAGACTCAGAAGGAGAGGGGGAGGTTCGCGACTCAGAACAGAGAACGGAAATTTTTACACTGGTCTCCTCCAATATGAGTTACTGGGGTGGATACGCTCTCTTAAGTGTAACTATTAGCTCGGGATACCCAATTAGACTCCTGATGGAGTCACGATAGACACAATTATGGATTCCAGAAGGAATCCCGATAGCTACACTATAGACTCCCGGAGGAATCTCGCTAGACGCTGAGTAGACTCCAAAAGGAATCTCGATAGCCACAAAGTCAGACTCCAAAAGGAATCTCGATAGTCACAAAGTAGACTCCAAAAGGAATCTCGATAGCCACAAAGTTAGACTCCAAAGGAATCTCGATAGCCACAATATTAGACTCCAAAGGAATCTCGATAGCCCCAATAGTAGACTCCCAAGAATCTCGATAGCCACAATATTAGACTCCAAAGGAATCTCGATAGCCACAATATTAGACTCCAAAGGAATCTCGATAGCCCCAATAGTAGACTCCAAAGAATCTCGATAGCCACAATATTAGACTCCAAAGAATCTCGATAGTCACAAAGTTAGATTCCAAAGGGAATCTCGATAGTCACAAAGTTAGATTCCAAAGGGAATCCCGATAGTCGCAAAATTAGATTCCAAAGGGAATCCCGATAGTCACCAAGTTAATTTCAGCGTATCCCCAGTAACTCTATTCAC
This sequence comes from Ectemnius cavifrons, assembly GCA_964023945.1. Classification (NCBI taxonomy): domain Eukaryota; kingdom Metazoa; phylum Arthropoda; class Insecta; order Hymenoptera; family Crabronidae; genus Ectemnius; species Ectemnius cavifrons. Next base: position 2,365,121 of record OZ030379.1, read on the forward strand.
CAGATGAAGTCGCCGCTGCCTTGGCTGCCGCCAAGCGTTTCACAAAAAGGCGGACGTTAGCCGCCGCGAAAATAGTCACAATATACAATAGATGGTGAAGGCGTTTTACACAATAATTAAACCGTTAACATTGCCAAGGGTAGTATTAACCCATCCGCAGCCTCAGAAGCACACCCGCAAGTGCCCATTGGCACTAATAACGAAATGGAAAAGGGCACAAGATAAGCCGCTCACCGATCACAAACTTGGAGAGGAAGCTGCGTTGTCGTCCTCGTAATTGCTCGTGGCTGGAGTGAGGATCCTTGATAGCGTTTTTCGGAATAGTTCACGTAGCACCATGTAAGCGGTTTCTCCGGACCTCGGTCCGCGTCGGTCCGGGTGGACGCGCCTCAACTTCGCCTACGTCCGTCCGGGGTTCCTGGAAGGTGGCAAGGGGGAAAATGCTGGGCGCCAGGCCCTGATAAGGGCCGAATTTCTGCTGAGTCTCCCCTCGTCCTGGTTGATACCCTCCGCTCGTCCCCGGGCTGGACTCGGCGGCTCTCGCCGGTGTCGGCCGGGCTAGCTCTTGACCGGTAGAGTGGCGAAGGTGGTTGGGTCGGGAAAGGAGGCTGAATAATCCCACGCGGATGGGTGGCAACGATGTTTATTATGGGCCGGGAACTGGCCGGAAAATCCTTAGTCCGCGCGCTCGCGTCCGAACGTCGGCGTTCGGACCCTCGGCTTTCCCGTAGCCGCTGCACAATCTATTCTCCCGGCCGGTCGCGCTTGCCGGACGCTCGCCTGCTGGAAGGCTCGGACACGCCAAAGAATCGAATAGACTCTCAATAACCTGCAGTCGCACTGCAATCGCACAATGTCGGCGGCCGATCTACTAGCCTCGAAGCCGGAAAACCCCAAAACCGTTCGCATGCAGTTACAAAGCTAGATGGTGGCGGTCGGGCCGCTCCTGGCTTTCGTACGCCTTCCAATCTACGGGCTCGATGTTCTTCCCGAACCGGGGACTTTGTGGCGACTTGAAGAGTCGCCCCAAGGGGTAGCCGTCTATTGACCGGTGGTCACTCGCGCCAGGATAGCCTCTCGTCGGAGCGTGAACGGCCGGCACCGAGATCTTCACATGCAATAGGCAGGCGGCAATTCGCTGGGCTTACCGGTATTACTCGCTCGACAGAATTCCTCTCGTCCTCTATCGCTCGCTCGTCCTCTGGTCGTCTTTGCTCGCTAATGTCTCGCACTCGCACTACGCTCACTACGATGGTTGCTCACAAAGTGAGGAGCTTCCGGTCCTACGCAAAGTTCGTTTCGCGTTACGTTGCCGCCTTACGTTATCGATCTCTCGGTGCCGCCGCGCCGATCGGTATCGACCGGTGTCGAGGGCTCGCGTATCGATCTCGCGCGCTGGGATTGGCCGCTTCGGTTTCCGCCGCTGCCTTCAGCCATCGAAAGCTAGGAGCTCCTGGTACGTCCGTCGGTCTGTCGCCGTTGCGTCGTCCGTCGTCTGTTCAGGGTCAGAGCGGCCTGATCGGCACGTCACTCGGCGTATCTGCACCCTCTGTATGGCTCGCAGGTAGGACTCGTCTGGTCCATTCTCCTCGAGCTTAACTCCCGCTCCTCGATCGACTCGCTGATATCGTCGCTGTATCGGGCTCGAAACAAGATAAGGCGCATTAGTAATTGTTCGCTAGGTTTGGCGGTCCCCCTTTGGGCAACGGTGGTTGAGGTTAAGCGGCGAGTGCGAGGCGGCTTCGCGTGAGAGCGGGAGTTTTGGGACGGGCTACGCTGCCCCGTCACAACCAATATCACTGAGATGACTGAGTTGATTCTTGCCGAATTCTAGCTGAATTTATACACGCCGATCGAGTTCTCCGGGCGCGACGATTGGCTCCTGTCTACGTTTAATCACCTCGTGATTGGCTCCAGGGTTCCTCACTTACTTTCTTAGGATCTTCTAAGGACTGTATTATCTGCACAGCGTATTTCCGCGGAAGTTCGGCGGCTTGGCCAAAAACCGCCGTCTTCCTTAGCGGAAGCAAAAACAGAGTTCTGACTCGCGTTAGAACTCTGGCAGGGCCGCAGGTAGTCGATAATCGACACCCTGCCCTATAATGAAGGGAGGAATCCTTCAGGGCTGATAATTCCTCTATCAACCCTATACACAAAAATCCACTCACATAGCGGGCACGAAGGTGTGCCTCGCGAGTGGAAGACACGAAAATGTCGAAGTTGCCCACACGTTGCCACAACGGTGGTTCAACGGTGAGGGCAGAGAGAATTTGGAGCCGGCTCTTCCGCACCCCCAAGCCCAGTCCGGAGCAGGCAAGTGGGTGTCCCTCTGTCCCTTCCGACCGAGAAATCGGAGGGCTTCGACCACTAACTGGCATCAGTCTGGAAGTTCCTAATCCTAAATAAAATAAGCAATTTCTCCGCGCGATGCGGCCCTGAATCCGCTGCTCTACGCAGCGGTGCGTAGATGGTCGACGCCAATGGGTGGTGATCCGACTCCTATGCTGTGTATTGGTTACGCTGTAACTCAAAGGTGTTAACTGTTCCCCCTAGGTGTCGTTGGGAACCTTAATTGTTCACTCATTTCATCTAATTCGCTACCAATTCCCACCCCGAGCCCCGAGCGTGTCCGAGGACGTGCAATACGCTGAATCTTGTGACGTGCAGCAAAACTGCAACGTCACAATATATATAACTACTACTTGGCGCGAGACTCTACCGAGGCCGTTTTACATTGGGATTCTGTGTCGACACTGTGTCGACTCAGAGTTTCTTACTAGATTCCTTAGTGAGATTTCCGCAGAGCGCGCTGTCGTCGTGCGGGAATGCCGACGCTTCAAGCACTTGTTGAAGCGCGCATCGGAGCGTCATTTTAGTTTGGCGTGCCATACCAAATACTACTCCATTTTTGCTCGGTGAACCTTGTTCGTGTACCAGCTTCTTAGTTTTGATCTCTACAAAGCTTTAGGACTAACTGTCGCTGCTTTTCAAATGGTTTCATTTCAAATATGTCCCCGCGTTTCTGCCCCACCTAGATGGCCAACTGTTGAGTTCTAAGTTTCCCATAACGGTTGGCTACTCTACTGTTGTTGCGTGAACGTGCCGACGGAACGATGGGAAGGCGGGTAAGTGTGCCCGTGGGGCGCTGAGCACCCTGCTCGCACAGGAGGGAAGTTCGGAAAAAATGTACGAAGTTGTTATGTTTGAAAATGAATGAATAAATATATTGAAGAAAATCAAACGATCGCGTTGCTCTCCAGAACAAATATTGAATATTAGATCGAGAGTCAGAACCGAAGTTAAGAGCTCGGAAAATAATCTCGAAGTGACATTCGTTTCCTCGGTTGGAAATCGGCGAACGTCTTGGAAGACTCCCTTCTCCAGACGCGGAGGAGGAAGCCAATCCGACTCTCGCTAGGGCAAACGCTGGCCCTTACGCATTCCTATTGGTGCCCTACTCCTTCTCTAGGTTCCTTGAGGCGCGCGCAGCGGAAGGGCTCTCCCTCCACTCTAGGCCCTACTCCTGCCCAGGGCTACGTGTGCTGGGCGCCGACAAGAAATGGCGGCGAGGGGGGAATCCCCGAGCCGCGGAAAAACCCGGCTGGGTTCTTGCCTAGGCGAGAAAGAAAGAAGCGGCGACGGCCTGGTTCCAGGAAATGGCTAATTTATGAGGCGCAATTGACTCCTCATGTTCGAAAGTTGCGAGGAGCCTCGGCACTCGAGTTTTTCTAAGCCCATTGTACTAGGATTATCGCGGACCTTCCAAGAAGTCAAGACGTGATTTTTGGCTAAATACCCTTATGTTTATCCCAGGCCTCGCTTCGCTGCATTCTCCTTAACAATGAATGAGCTCAAACATCTACGTGTCCGATGTTGCATCTATACTTGAAGCAATAACGCGGAAATCCTACTGATTTATATGATTCTCTAATGCATGCCTAACTTAAATACGAGCGATACTGCCGCCGATTAAAAATGTCGGCATTGTCGACTAACAGCTAGATTCAGAGCGCGAGTGAGGTCGCGGTACGCAACAGTGTCTCACGTGCTGTTACACAAATCTGGTGATTTTCGACACTGTGTCGACACAGAATCCCCAATGTAAAACTACCCGAGTCTCCTGATAGATGTGGGTGCCGCCTGGCGTTAGCGGTAGCAGCTCCCAGGCAAGGATACCAACCCCCCGTACTACTCAGCGGTTGGCAACGCTTTACGCGTTCCGAAGTCGAGCGGAGAGTCGAAGAGAGACCGAACCGAACGACACTTGTAATCGCCACGGCTTAGTGGCGACCGAGCGATAATTCCTTTTGTTTCATATAGTGGATAGATGTGTGGGAGAATAAATTCTATCCAAAGAACGTCTGGTGTTTTCCGGAATAAAAAGCGAGTGGTGAGGACCGATCCTTTCTCCCGATATTCCTGAGGTCCCGCCACAATTGGTGACCCCGGCGTGATCAGACGCCCGACGCAAAACAAAGGACCACGTGTACAGCGTCTTCATTTAGATCTGTCCAGTTCCGGAAAATGGCTGTCGGGCAGAAGCGTGAAGTTGGGTAGGTGCGTCTTGGTCATCGCGTTGTTCGTGGCGGTCACGTGGTCGGAGAAGACGGCTGCCGGCCAGCCTGCTGAGAAAGGCATGCATACCGGGTGAGCGTGAGGATATGAAACCGCTGATAGATGTTATATCCGAGACTTGATACGAGTACGAATAGCAATGGGATGCGAATAAAGGATGAGGGTCAGAGTATTTAAGCGAAATAAATTATTTATTAAGAGAGGATGGCTGACAGCGAGATTATAATATCATCTTATTTAGTTGCCATTCTATAATTTATTGAGCGGCTTCTTTGGCTTTCCTCCTGTTTTGCCACTTTGTTAATATGCGCTTGAGATAACTAATAATCTCTTGTTAATTGGTTCGCGGTGCCAGATTAAACCCATCCAAATCCAATGAAGGAATTTATCAGGTGCCTACGAGGCGATTGAACCCTCAACCATGGGGTCCCGAGTTCAAAACTCGGTAATGGTGAATTCTTTTTTTTACATTTCGCATTATTTGGTGAGCTAGAAGAATCGCTTATGCTCCAGCCAGCCAAATCACATCATCGTAGCTGTCTGTCTACTGATTTTACAGACTGCAAAAGCGATAAGGCACGGTGAACAAATTAAAGCATAATAGTGTTTAAATTTTTAAGATATTTATTAGGTGCGCATGGATTAACAATGAAAAAGTTAAGCGCGATTGCAGCAGCCGCAAAGGGATATTCTCAAATATATTGCACGACATTCCTGTCTTCCTCGCCGAAGATGGACCTCCGCACGTTATGTGGATGCACCCCAACTTCCGCGGCGATATCAACGGAATCACAACCCGCCCGGTGCATTTGACGATCCGCGTGTTTCGGGACTCGCGGGAATTCATTTCTCGCGCTCTCTCCCACTGACGCCTTTGAAATAATAAATGAATATAGGCATGAAGAAACATCTCTATCGTATTCATTTGTTTTTAAAAAAGACGTCAGTGGGTGACAGTGGGCAATAATGAATTCCCGAGAACAGATCGTCTCTCGAAACACGCGAATCGTCGAGATGCACCGGGCGGGTCGTGCTCTCGTGGACATCGCTGCGGATGTTGGCGTTCATCCGCGAACTGTGCGGAGGTGCATCGACAGGTGCGTGCAAATGGGCGAGGGAGGCCTGATTGATGGCCGGTCGCGAAACAGACGTGCGCGCTGCACCACGGCCGAGGAAGACAGAGATGTCGTCCAATTCATTCGAGACAATCCCTTTCAGGCTGCTGCACGCGTCCCCGCAGTTCTGGGGCTGAGGGTGTGTGACAACACCGTCCGCAACAGACTGCGGGAGGCCGGTATCCGCTGTTACCGGTCAGCACGCAAGCCACTCCTGGCGCCGCGCATCGCGAGGATCGCCTCCGTTTCGCGCGTCAGGAGTTGGCTCTTCCGTAGGCTGAGAGGGATATTGGGACTATTTATACTGACGAAAGGGTATTTTCCTCTGCCGCTGGAAGCGCGTTGCGGGTTTGGCGGCCTGTCGATTTCGGGCGGTACGACCCCGATTATGTAGTCAATCGGGATAACAGCGGTCGTATCACATGTGGCATGTGGGGGTGGATCGGGCCGTTGGGACCTGGATCACTCGTAGAAGTGACACCACGCATGGACTCCCGGAAGTACGTCCAAATCCTCGAGGAGGCATTTTTTCCCTCCGTGAGGGAGGCGTACCACCGGGAGAACATGCCGGTTCTACGGGTGGTTCAGGACAATAGTCCGGTCCACACCTCGCGTGTGACAGAGGCATGGTTCACGGCTCATCCCGAGTTTCAACTCGTGAGGTGGCCGGCGCGGTCGCCAGACCTCAATTTAATTGAGAACGTGTGGGCCGAAATGGTCCACACCTGGCGGCCCGCCCCCGCCTTGCGAACTCGGGCTGAGATCATGGACCATGCCATGCGAATCTGGAATAATTTGCGGGGTCGACCTAATTATTTCGCCCAGTTGTACGGCTCGGTGGGGAACCGCTATGATCTAGTGATAGAAAATAACGGTGCCCCCACCAGCTACTAAACTTGTCGAAATGCCTCCAAGCAGTTCCCAATGAAACCAGGTAAGCAAGTGTTTTCTTCACTAATCTTTGTATTATAGAGCATTATGCATTAAATAACATCTTTAATATGTTTTACAGCTCCGCAATGGTGCCCACGAAGCAGCCTGATCCTCTGGTGACATCTCGACGATCCACGTCGCCGTAACAGGCGAGGCTAGAGGCAGCCCACTGTGAGTAACAAGAGTTCCATATTATTTCTATGCATTTTACATTTGCATATTAATCGTTATGCATTTTACATTTGCAGAACATCCGGGCTGCAGAGCTCACCCGTCACATTCATCAGTGCCGCCCGACACGATGGAAGACAGCTCTATTGGCGAGAGCAGTTTGCAGACGAGAGGCTGTAGCGTGATGGTAAGCTACCAGCTTAATAGTTGGAATGGAGTAACTTGTGGCCATTCTTCATTCATTAATTCTTGTCTTGTCATATTTTTCAGAATTCCAACCTCCTGCAACCCTCAACTTCCTGTTGTCCTCATCCTCATCCCGTTCCTGCAGAGAGTCCCTGCCATTCTGAAGTCCAGCGCATCCCATCTCGAACAGCGCCTCGTATACATTCTTCTTCTATGTCGTCCTCGTTCTATCTTCTATCAGTCCTATCACTCCTATCAATCACTAGCATAATAAACGCGAACTCTCTTTTTCCACTCTTCTGCTATCCGAACACACTGTCGCATTGTTTTTTAGGTTCGCCTTGAAAGTTTTTGTTATTTCTAAAAAGAACCATAAAAATAATAGCACAGAGTGTTCGAATAATAGAAAACTCCTACTAACCGAGTATTCCAGACTGTATCGTTTGACACCCTATTTGTAAACCTACCTTTGTAAAACCCTTTTCGAGAACCCTTATCGAGTTCTATCTTAAGTAGCGATAATGTGAGCCGTTATGGTCCGGGCTTAACTTGTGTAATATTTATGGTATAATTGTGATATTCATTTCTACAATAAATATCTTAAAAATTTAAACACTATTATGCTTTAATTTGTTCACCGTCCCTTATCGCTTTTGCAGTCTGTAAAATCAATAGACAGACAGCTACGATGATGTGATTTGGCTGGCTGGAGCATAAGCGATTCTTCTAGCTCACCAAATAATGCGAAATGTAAAAAAAAATAATTCACCATTACCGAGTTTTGAACTCGGGACCCCATGGTTGTGGGTTCAATCGCCTTATTGAACTGCCACCTCGATACTTATTTAAAAAAGTATCGCAGGCACCTGATAAAGTTCCTTCATTGGATTTGGATGGGTTTAATCTGGCACCGCAAACCAATTAACAAGAGACTATTAGTTATCTCAAGCGCATATTAACAAAGTGGCAAAACAGGAGGAAAGGCAAAGAAGCCGCTCAATAAATTATAGAATGGCAACTAAATAAGGTGATATTATAATCTCGCTGTCAGCCATCCTCTCTTAATAAATAATTTATTTCGCTTAAATACTCTGACCCTCATCCTTTATTCGCATCCCATTGCTATTCGTACTCGTATCAAGTCTCGGATATAACATCTATCAGCGGTTTCATATCCTCACGCTCACCCGGTAGCCGTCTTCTCCGACCACGTGACCGCCACGAACCACGCGATGAGCAAGACGCACCTACCCAACTTCACGGTTCTGCCCGACAGCCATTTTCCGGAACTGGACAGATCTAAATGAAGACGCTGTACAACCTGAAATGCAACGCCCGGCAAAAAGAGCCTGCCTCGGACACCGCATCAACACAGCCACACAGAGGAGCCTGAGAGGCAAAAAAAAATAGCAGCGATGGAAATGGCTCAAGAAGCTTCGGACGCTGCAACATCTTAGCACGGCGCACAAGGTAACGCCGCATGTGCTCTTAATTATGGCGGACCGCAGACGCCACAAGTGGACGCTCTTAAGGATGTCGACGCGCAAAAATTTTGGTCGAATCGCCCGGCATTGTGGTTCATGCAGCTTGAAGCACAATTCGTACTGCATCGCATTTGTTCAGACGAATCAAAATTCTATAAAGTCGTTTCCGCCCTGGACATGCAATCGCTCGGTGTTGTAGCGCACATTATACAGCATCCGCCGCGCGAGCAAAAATACGACGCGATCAAGAAAGCCTTCATCGACCGGTACACCGAATCAGAAGAAAGGCGCATAGGAACGCTCTTGCAAGGAAAAAGGCACGGCGAACGAAAACCCACTAAAAATTGCTACAGGAAATGTGCGAGCAAGCATGCAGAAACTTCAAGGACGACGCCCTGAAGGCGATCTGGATCGACGTGATGTCCAACGACGGCTGGCTCAAACAATATTTGATGACAGCGGAAGCAACGGATCTCGATGCATTAGTGTCCAAAGCGGATGTAATCGTCGATTCGCTAAACGCACACGCGATTTCCACCGTGCACACCACGCCGCCAGCTCAGCAAGAGGAAACCGCTCTCCTCGCTATGTTGCGAACCATCGAAAAAAGGTTGTCAGCGCTGGAGCTGCAACGCGACGAAGGCCGATCTCGATCTGGAGCTTGCGATCCCGCGACCGTACACCATCGCGATTCTCGGACAAGCTTGATGATGTGCGTTCTAGGTTCGCCTCTAGGTTTGGCAACAAGGCCAAAAAGTGCAGGACCCCCTGCAGCTACAAGGGCACGGTGGAAAACTATCTCTGTCACCGTTTCCGGCGGTTGGAGGTGACGAAGGAGACGAAAACCGCCTACACGTGCGAGACATGTTCACCGGTATCAATTTCCTTGTGGACACAGAAGCGACGATCTCGACGATTCCTCCACGATTCGGACAGCAACCGACCGGCGCACAAGCATATGCAGCCAACGGCACAACGATCAACTTATACGGCAATAAGGTACTGGATCTAGATCTTGGATTAAGGAGAATATTCCGGTGGTGCTTTGTCGTAGCAAACGTAGCCACACCAATAATAGGAGCAGATTTCCTAAAGCACTTTGGCTTGGTCGTTGGCCTGTCAGGAGCATGTTTGGCCGACAAGCAGACGCAGCTCACTACGAAGGGAAAACTCTAGCTGCTCTATTAAAACGATTTGAGTAAATTACAGTCGACACATGCGTCCGGGATCAACCGCTCCATCAAATAAGACACCATATAGTCACGAAAGGACTGCCAGCAACAGGGAAGGCAAGACGATTGCCGCCTGAAAAGTACAAAGCAGCTGTACGGGAGTTCCAGTGCATGATGGAACGAGGCATTTGCAGGCCTTCGTCAAGTCCTTGGGCCAGTCCACTGTATTTGGTGGGGAAAAAGGACGGAAACTGGAGACCATGCGAGGACTATCGGCACTGAACGCTGTGACCGTGCCCGATCCCCAACATCCAGGACTTCGCATTCAAGCTGCACGGCAAGAGAGTATTCTCTACGCTCGACTTAGTGCGTGCATATCATCAAGTGCCTATGAACGAGGAAGACACTCTGAAGACAGCTGTTATTACAACTTTAGGACTCTACGAATTCACTGTGATGACGTTCGGTATGCACAATGCGACGCAAACTTTTCAAAGACTGATGGACTCTGTTTTTCGTGATCTTGACTTTTGTTACGCATACATAGACAATTTACTAGTCGCGAGCGACTCGCAGGAAGATCACGTTAAGCACTTAGAGATCATTTTCGAGCGCCTAACGAAACACGGACTCAGTATTAACGTTTCAAAATGCGTTTTTGGTGCTGACGAGGTGCAATATTTAGGTTACCTGATTAATAGTCACAGTTCGCGACCATTGCCTGAGCGCGTAAGGGCAATTGCGGAGTTCCCGAAACCCGTAACCATTATGGAATTGCGAAGATTCCTCGGAATCATAAACTTTTATCGTAGGTTCGACAAAAAGGCAGCAAAGAACCAAGCGATTCCTAACAGTTATCTGCAGGATAGCACGAAGTGAGATAAGAGGCCTGTCGAGTGGACCAAGTAGGCAGAATAGGCGTTCCAAGATTGCAAAGTTGACCTTGCTAAGGCCACGTTGATCGCCTATCCAGCGGACAACACTCCACTTGTACTTTGCACGGACGCATCGGGGCTTCCCTCGAACAGTGCGTCGACGGAGTGCAGCAGCCTATCAGGTTCTTCTCGCAACGCTTTCCGAAACCAAGCGAACGCGTAGTGCTTACGACCGCGAACTTCTAGCGATCTATAAAAGTTTGCTCTAAGGGGGGCCGCCAAAAAGAACGAATACTTTTCTATTGCGCCTATCTCTTGCATCGAGCCCTATCTAGCGACGCTACCAGCGAGTCGATCGAGGAACGGGAGATAAGCTTGAGAAGAAAGGACACGACGAGTCCTGCCTGCGAGCCATACAGAGGGTGCAGATACGCCGCATGAAGTGCCGATCAGGCCGCTCTAACCCTGAACAGACGACGGACGACGCAACGGCGACAGACCGACGGACGTACCAGGAGCTCCTAGCTTTCGATGGCTGAAGGCAGCGGCGGAAACCGAAGCGGCCAATCCCAGCGCGCGAGATCGATACGCGAGCCCTCGACACCGGTCGATACCGATCGGCGCGGCGGCACCGAGAGATCGATAACGTAAGGCGTCAACGTAACTCTGGGCAAAATTTGAGTAAGACCGGAAGCTCCTCACTTTGCGTGCGACCGGTGTAACGAGCGTTACTGAGTGCGAGTGCAGCGGATCGATACCAAAGACAAATAGTAGAGGAGTTGAGGAGCGATGAATACGAGCGAGTTTCTGAGATCACGGTAAGCCCAGCGAAGTTACCTGTCTGCCTAGAATCGTAGTACTGCGTAGTACTGCGTAGAGCAGCGTATACAGGGCCGCAACACGTGGCGACACTTACTGCATTTTTGAATTATTAGGATAGGAACTTCTGGATCTATGCAGCAGTTAGTGGTTGAAGCCCTCCGATTTCTCGGTCGGAAGGGACAGAGGGACACCCACTTGCCTGCTCCGGACTGGGCTTGAGGGTGCGGAAGAGCCGGCTCCAATATCTCTCTGCCCTCGCCGTTGAACCACCGTTGTGGCAACGGGCGGGCAGCTTCGACTTTTTCGTGTCTTCCACTCGCGAGGTACACCTTCGTACTCGCTGTAAGAGGGGACTTTGTGAAAAGGGTTGATAGAGGAATTATCAACCCTGAAGGATTCCTCCCTTCACTATAGGGCAGGGTGTCAATTATCGACTACCTGCGGCCCTGCCAGAGTTCTAGCGCGAACCAGGACTCTGTTTTTGCTTCCGTTCTGGAAGACGACGGTTTTTGGCCAAGCCGCCGAACTTCCGCGGAAATTTGCTGTGCGGATTATAGAATCCCCCCAAAACCATTAAAATGAAAAAAAACGCCAAGTAGTCCGCCCCCACCCCCTCCGCCATCCCGGCTCCCCAACCCACCAACCTTGTCAAAATCATTTAAAAAATTACCAAAAATAGAAATGGATATCATTGGTAAACGAAAGCCAAGTTATAATTCAGATATAACTAATAACATACAAGAAAGCCAAGTTTTCATTCAAAGATATCTCGAGTTAACTCACATTAGCAATTAACAATAAATTCACAATAAATTAGCGATTAACAATAATAAAAAAAACTTGGCGTGTGCGCACTTCATTGCGAGGTAAGAAACCAATGAGAAATTAATTTAAATCAATCATTCACTTTACTACAATATAAAATCCTAAGAAATCTTACATTTACAGTTCAATCACATATACTATATACTACACAGAAAAGCAGGTTCTCAATTCGTCTCGAATATATTTCTTTCAAAGTTTTCCAGCAATATTACCAGAGCAAGTGCCTTGAATGAAGCGCGCACACGCCAAGTTTTTTTTATTATTGTTAATCGCTAATTTATTGTGAATTTATTGTTAATTGCTAATGTGAGTTAACTCGAGATATCTTTGAATGAAAACTTGGCTTTCTTGTATGTTATTAGTTATATCTGAATTATAACTTGGCTTTCTTTTACCAATGATATCCATTTCTATTTTTGGTAATTTTTTAAATGATTTTGACAAGGTTGGTGGGTTGGGGAGCCGGGATGGCGGAGGGGGTGCGGGCAGACTACTTGGCGTTTTTTTTCATTTTAATGGTTTTGGGGGGATTTCAATTCTTTTTGTTAGTTAATCGGTAAAATAATAATATAATTTGTTATTACCCATTTTACAAGTTTAATACTTCAACAATGTGACAAATAGGAGGAAGGTACAACTTATCTGTATAATGTAACATACGAAGCGTTGGTCTTAATTAGGTGCAATTGAAGGGCATGCTATCTATTGGCAACTCATATGTATTTGCCCAACAAATTTGGAGTCCTTTGCTTAAATTATACATTCTCTCTTCATTCAACAGATGTGAAAAGTGTACGACTTGTCAAATGTGTAGACTAAGAACCACTTAAGTGACAGGTTTAAAATTTGATGAGCAAATACTGATTTCCCACGACTAGTATACCCCTAAATTAATAATGTTACGATGAGGCTCAGCACTTAATAAGTTCTATTAATTCTCTTATTCGATACATTTGTAGTGTCAAGTTTGACAAGGGCGTACCCAAGAACCACGTCAGTAACAGATTTCAAACTTGCTGAACAGATACATCATTCAAATACTACAAAAGTGAAAGATTTAATTAATACTTCAACAATGTGACAAGGACACATCTTGGCTGTATAATGTAACATACAAAGCATTGGACTTAATTATATGGAATTCAAAGGCATGCTATCTACTGGCAATTCATATTCGTCCAACAAATTTGGAGTCCTTCGCTTAAATTTGTGAAGTGTGAAACTTGTTAAATGTGGAGCTAAGAACCACTTAAGCGACAGGTTTACAATTTGATGAGTAGATACTGATACTGATACAACTTAGGAACATGCCGCCATTACCAATCAGTATTTGCTGAATACATTTCAGATCTTTGGCTTAAGTAATTCTCAAGCTACACATTTGACATGTTTAATATTTCAACAATATGACGAATAAGAGGAGGATGCAGCTTATCTGTATGATGTGTTACGTTCAGGACCGAAGAACGTAACAAATATAATATATGAAGTGTTGGACTTCATTATATGGAGTTCAAAGGCATGCAATCTATTGGCAATTCATATTCGTGTAACAAATTTGGAGTCCTTCGCTTAAATTATACATCCTCTCCTCATTTGACACATGTGAAAAGTGTGGAACTTGTCAAATGTATAGGCTAAGAACGACTTAAGCGACATGCTTCAAACTTGATGAGCACTACTAATTTTCCACGACTAGTATGCCCTAAATTAATATTACAATTAGGCTCAACACTTAATAAGTTCTATTAATTCTCTTATTCAACACATTTGTAATGTCAAATTTGACAAGGGCGTACCCAAGAACCAGTTCAATTATACGTGTCAAACTTGCTGAACAGATACATTATTCAAAACTACAGAAGTCAAAGATCTAAAGTTTACTGAGCAAATACTGATTACTAGTAAGGTTCGTAGTTCAGAAATCATTTACATGAAAGACCTGAAGTATCACTTGGTGAACAAATTGTTGCTTTTTCATTTAAGTGGGTCCTGGTTATGCACTTGGCAACTTTGGTAATCTATAATTGTATTGAATAAGAGGATATTGCTTAACAGTGTTAGATTGAGTAGGGTCAAAAAGCTGTACCAATAAGAGAATAAAACTGTTAAATTTATCAGATATCCTCGCGTAAGATATTGCTGTCATAAAATAGCCTACATAACCAACCACTCGAACGTCAAGGAAATAAGACATCTACCCATCTCGTGTTAGTTAGTCTCTTTCTACATGTCTAGCATCTCTCACTAACATCATCTCACATCTGCCTTCTCTCTCTACCATAACATCATCTCGCAGCTACAAAGCTAGAAATATGTGAATATTCTGCCACCTAGCGTGGAAAATATGTGTTTCGTGGGGTCTTGGATTATGTGTGCCGGATTAGAGTTTGCCGGAGTGGCTTGGAATGAAGATAGGCCACGTGGGAGCAGGGCACTCAGAGTTATTTAGTGTTTAAGATTTGTCACTGTTTGTTTAAGTTTATTCTAGTTGTTAGACACGTCTCACTATCAATAATATGTACAGAAGTTCAGTAATTGTTCACAATGTCTTTCTCCTATCCTTTTCACAAAATGCTTCACGCAGCAAGGCGATGTACAGAGATTTCCGACTTTAGATGTGAGCTAGCACGTCGAGCAGTTCCGATCCGTTTCCGAGATAACGAGGGAAGGGTCGCGGAAGAGATGGGGGTGTATTTATACCCTAGTCGACTCTCGAACGTTCCAGTTCTGATCTCACTTCCGGGAAGAGCTTTCCCGAAAGTGCTGGGCCGTTCGAGTGCAATAGCAGTTATGCCAGGTGATTGACCGCTGTCTCTGACGTCAGCAGTCAGCTGATAGTAAAGGTGACGCGAGCTCACCTGGAGACCACGCGTGAACTGATTAGTCAGCTGACGGCTGACGCGCGCGCGGTTTGGATGATCCTGAACATATGTGACCTACATTTTTGGTCTGAATCTTCTTCTGAATCGTTTTCGTGCGAAAAAATAAGAGGAGGAAATTCATATCTCTTGAACGCATGGACCAATTTCCTTGCTGTTTAGCTTATTGGATTCAGAAAAATAAATTAGGCTGTGCTTGATTCATAAGTTATGCCTGCAAGCTGTAACTTTTTCGGAAATCGAGGTGAAAGTCTTATATCGATCGAAAACCGCTACGCGTCGGGATAAGTAGCCTCGGCTTCTCGCGCTGTATAGCTATAGCTAACTACTTGGCGCGAGACTCTACCGAGTCTCCTGATACTTAGAAGTTCCTAATAAAGTAAGTGACGAACCTGGGAACCAATCAGGAGGTGATTGAGCGTAGTTAGGAGCCAATCCTCGCGCGCGCAGAATTTCCCAGACGTGTATAAAATGAGCTAGTTTCGGCAAGGAGACATTCAGTTCGATACAATTCGATTCAGTTCAGTTGAGTTCAGTGATCCAGTCAAGTAAAGTAAAGAGCCACTCCGAGGCCAAACCAGTCTTTACTCCTGCGAAGAATCGGTGAGCTAACTATCCTGCCACGTTCATCTCGTTCCTAAGGGTTCTACTTCTGAGGCTGCGGGTGGGTTAACCTACCCTCGGCTTCCCGGATGGTTTAAAAATTTGTGTTATACGCCTTCATCACCTATCGAAACTCCGGTTTGAATGTCGCGGCGGCTAACGTCCGCCATTTCGTAAGACGTTTGGCGGCCCCCGAGCAGCGGTGACTTCACGTCGTGGTACAAACTTAGGAAGATTTGCGTGAGTTTATCGTGAGTCTAGCGTGAGATTATCGTGAGTTTTGCGTGAGTTTATCGTGAGTCTAGCGTGAGATTATCGTGAGTTTAGCGTGAGATTATCGTGAGTCTAGCGTGAGATTATCGTGAGTCTAGCGTGAGATTATCGTAAGTCTAGCGTGGCATTGTCTAGATCATTAAGTAGTTATAAAAAAAATTATCGGAGGAATCTCCGTGTCTGTTCTGAGTCGCTGAACCCCCCCCCCCCCCCCCGAGCTTAGCTAGCCTTCAAATTATAGTTTGGAGAGGAATTTGGACATCCCCGGCGGCCACGGAATAAAATTTGGTGATTATCGTTCGCGTCCGTGAGGCTATCGAATCGGTGTGACTATCGTTCGCGTTTTGTGAATCTAGCGCAAAAATTGGGGATTATCGCTCGCGTTTTCGTAAGTCTAGCGCATCCATTTGTGATTATCGTTCGCGTCTCGTGAGTCTAGCGCAAATTTTGGTGGCTATCGCTCGCGTTCCGGGAATCTAAACTAAAAATCGTGTCTATCGCACGTATCCGTGGGTCTCTCGGTCCCGGGTTTCATCATTAGTCGATCGGGTTTGGGCTCAGGGCCCATGGAACCGCTGCTAGTCCGCCTCCGCCGGGTTATTGCGGTACGTTGGCGACAGTTGTACGTCCGAATTCGAATTACCCGCCGTGATATTATCGTACGACTAAACCGGGCCCGATTCGAGTTCGGTCACCTTCAACTAGATCAGGTCGCGACCATCCACTACCGCCAATTCCGACTTAACGCGATTCGAACCCGATACGGGAGACTTTTGGCCGTCTGTACCAATACTTTCCGTATCGGGCTGAGTTGCACGAATCAGCGTCGCCACCTGATCATCCGAGGGCCCCACCCCGACGTAAACATGACCTGGACGGCATAAAGTATCGCCCCTCAGTAGTGGCAGCCACTTTGTTTTGGTGTGAGCTGGCGCCCTACCTTTAATTCCCGTCTCCGGTTTTCCGTTTTCTTTGCCCACGAAAGTTGACCACTTAAGGGGAACCTCCATCCCACCCCGAGCCCCTCGCTAGCCGTGGGGAATAAATAATTTCGTGGCAACACATAGACATCGTTGGACCTCTCCAACCCCTTTTTTTTACGTGGGGAAATCCTCATGGACCCCCCGCCGCCCTGGTGGGGGCGGTGGTATCGCTCACCCGGACACGGGCACCTCCTACCGCGACCCACCGCTGGGCGAGCGGCCCCGCAGACCGACGACGATGGTAGAGCCAGATCGCCTCGGTCTTTTCGGGGGCCACCCGCAGGCCCAGTCGGTGGATCCGGGCGACGACACAGGCCACCGCCATCTCAGACCTCTCCAACCCTGCAACGAGCTCAGGTATATGTTAATGATGGTCGACAGGTTTTCTCGATGGCCGGAAGCAGTACCGATCGGAAACATAGAAGCCGATGCAATAGCAACCAAATTCTTTGGGACTTGGGTATCACGACATGGAGCTCCAAAAATGTTGACTACGGATCAGGGAAGTCAATTTGAAGTCCGTTTATTCAGCGCTCTGCGGAATCTCCTCGGTTGCAAACGACTGCGAACGACGGCTTGTCACCCAAAAGCAAACGGCATGGTAGCACGACTGGAAAGGAAAATTGCCAGTCATACTATTAGGACTTCGCGCCAGTCTCAAAGAAGACATCCGATATTCGCCAGCTAAAATGATGCTGGGCAGCACATTAGGACTCCCGGGCGAATTCTTTATTGAAGAGGATGTTCAAGCGAGCGAAGAGATTTTCGTCAAGAAGTTCACATACGCAACACTGCATTTGTGTACAAAGATTTGTATACGTGTACGCACGTCTTCTTACGAGACGACACGGTTAAAAAACCGCTCCGCCAGCCGTACATGGGACCGCATAAAATCGAAAAGCGAGACTCCGATCGAGTGTTCGCTATCCGTGTACGACCGGACAAAACACTCACAGTCTCAACAGAACGTCTCAAACCAGCCTATATGCCGCGAGAAGAGTGCGAGCGGATGCCAGCGACGACGAACGTTAATCGGGCACCGCCTGGCAACTCCGCAGGCAGCCAAAGGCACGAAAAACTCAAAGTGTACAGTGGACCAAAGTCAAGAAAGACTGTTAATTTTAAGGTTTAGTCACGCAGTAACAAGTTGTGATACAAGTACAAACGTCTGCGACCTCATAGCATGCATACATACATTAAGGTTTTGTTCCTATATTAGCTTTAACTAACGCTTTATATCTTAAAAATTGCAAGGATAGTAATGTGATACTAATGTACGCGCGATAGTGTTGCGTGAACGTTATCGGCGGAACGATAGGAAGGTGAGTAAGTGTGCCCGTGGGGCGCTGAGCACCCTGCTCACGCAGGAGGGAAGTTATAAGTGTACAGAGTTTGTGAAATTAAAAGATCTTGAATAAATATATGGAAAAATCAACCGTTCGCGTTGAAAAGTCAAAACCGAAGTGACGTTTATTCAACAGGTCGGAATTAACGAACGTCTTACAACTTACTCCCTTCTCCAGGCACGTGAGAAGGAATCAATCCGGCGCTCGCTAGGGCAAACGCTGGCCCTTACGCATTCGTAATTGGAATGCCCTACCCGTGGGCCTTACTTCTTCTCTAATATTTCGGAAGCGCGCAGCAGAAGGGCTCTCCCTCTACTCTAAGCCCTACTCCTGACCTAGGCTGCTTGCGCTGGGAGCTGACGAAAATAACGGCGAGGGGGAAATGCCCGAGCCGCGGAAAAACCCCGCTGGGTGCCTGCCTAAGCGAGAAAGAAAGAAGTGGCGACGACCTGGTTCCAGGAAGTGGCTAATTTATGAGGCGCAATTGATTCCTCATGTTCGAAAGTTGCGAGGAGCCTCGACACTTGAGTTTTTCTAAGCCCATTGTATTAGGTTTATCGCGGACCTTCCACGAAGTCAAGACGTAACTTCTTGGCTATTACCCTTATGTTTATTGTAGGCCTCGCTTCGCTGCTTTCTCCCTTACAATGAGCTCAACATCTGCGTATCTGATGTCGCGTTCTATTCTCGAAATAATAATGCGGAAATACTGATTTGTATGATTCTTATTACATGCCTAGCTTGAATTCAAACGATACTGCCGCCGATTGAAAATGTCAGCATTGTCGACTAGCAGCTAGATTCAGAGCACAAAAGAGGTCGGGGTACGCAACAATAATTAGTCGTAGGTACAGCGCGTCAGTGAAGGGGAGTATTGTGGGTGGCCGCAACTTTCAATATTCCAATTTTTTATTATCCAAATCGTTTCTTATTCGTTTGTTGATGATTGTTAGACCAATTTAAACGTTTGTTAGATAATAATTTATTTGTTAAAACGAAAAGAAAAATTTACCATGAAGTTGGCGGATTTTATTTTGTTTTTAATTGTTTTTAATCGAATTGGTACTTATTCGATGCGGAATCATGCACCCTCTTTGTCGCGCTCTCCCTCAGCGCTCAGCTGGTTCCCCTTATAGATACTATCCCTCATATGCATGTGATCTCAAGGCTCAAATCCCCTGTATACTTCGAATAGCATGATTTTCACTCGCTCGCTTGGCGGGCTCGAAGAGAATGGGCTTTGTGCACCATCACTGAGAAGTTGCATGCAATACTTTTACCGATATCATTGTTTATGCAAGTGACATGCTCCGACTAACTTAGTAAATCCTACTATTCTAGATCCTTTCTATTTCCATAATATCTATCTCTCTCTCATCCGCTTGACTGGCTTACGGAGTGTTGCACACGGAACATTGATTATTTCTTTGCTCATTGTCTACATTTGCTATCGTGATAATCAATAACCTAAAACCTTCCCCGAAACTCGCGCTACAATTTGGAATAACTTGTATCAAAATCAGTTCAGTAGTAGCTCGATTTATAAGCGCCAAACAGAAAAATCGTTTTTATTTTATATATATAGAGAAGAGATAGGCTCCCATACTAGCAAGTGCCATAAACCCGCGCAGTGGCTCAGGGGGATAAGTGCTCGACCCGTAATTAGCGGAGCTCGGGTTCGATCCCAACACCTGTCATCGCTGATTTTCAGAAAGTTCACGCACTGCGCGGGGGGTTGGTTCGGATTCCACCTTAAAAATAGTAGGTCCACCCGGTATGAGCATAAGTTTGGTGTCCCCCCCTGCCTTATGGACGCTCATACAGGGTTTGGTATGTGAATGCAGGAGGTATTCCATACCCGTCGCAAACCCTGAGGGGAGTCGACGTTAATCAAGTGAAGAAGACCTACTAGCAAGTGCCACAACAGAGGACATACAATGTTGCAGTCATCGTGCTGAATGATGCATTTCTTCTATTTTTAACTGGAGTACAAATTGTCTTGCGATGGTCATACTTGAATAACTACCAGTTGCAAGAATTGATAATATCATGAGTCTTACGCGAATTCCCTCGATTGATAGTTGTATATCGATATTTTCTGAAGAATCGTGGAATGAGCGTGCTGAGTCACGCGAGGCCGTCTCAGCTTGAAGGCAGTCAAATTGCCGCGGAAACGCTCCTGCTTGTCATTACGACTCGGCCATGTCTATGATTATGAAATTGTCGAAATAAAAATACATACACCTATAGAGAAATGTTCGATGAATAACATATTTTTTTCTTGATATTGGATTTCTTGATTGAAAATGGGTTTCTAATGAAAATATGGACATTTATTTAAAAACACAATCTTTTACTATGTGAATAAAAGAAGTATATTGCTGTAAGACTGCAAGTCTTCGAAATAGAAATTCATTTATGTGGGCATCTTGGGCAAAAATCTCAAAACAAATTGAGTACCTTGTAATTTGTATGAAGATTTAAACTTTGCCAAATGACGATTGGTATCCTTCATTATTTTGCATAGAGAACAACATATTACAATTTCATCAAAATCGGATGTGTGCTGCCAAATATGCGCAGCATACATCCGATTCTCAGTGCCGCTGCGATTGTCCATATAGTACATAAATTTTCCATACTGTTCCCTATTGTTGCATGGCTTTTAGGAACGAATATGTCCCTCAGGATTGTTCGTAATTGTTGTACAGAATACTGTGTAATTATGGACATTCTTGTCTTGCATACTATCGCATTATTCTGTACACCATTTAGGCTATAAATATTCATACCAGGAGACTCGGTAGAGTCTCCGCGCCAAGTAGTGAAGGCATAGCCGAACGGCCCAGCGGGACTCCCGAGGCTCTATTATCCCGAACCATAACAATTTAGCCCGTGTGAAAAATTGTCCCCGAATTTGTTTCTGCAATTTCTCAGATATTTGCTGCACAAAGTAATTCTTTTTGGGCTTATATTTTTCTGTGTTTTTTTCTGATTTGTATGACCTAAGCCGCAATGGAATCGGTCCATTAGTTCAGGAGATATAAATCTTTGAAATATTTCTCGTGTAGCGAAAAGTTACTGAAATTTTTCTTCTTCTTCATAATCAAGACCTAAAATGTCGCTTTCCATTTTTCGCCGCTAGGTGGCTGGCGGCGTCCTCTGTACGGTTGAGCGGGCGCTCGGCATCAGAATGCCTCGGACCGCCGACCAGGTAGTATCAACGAGGTACCAGATACTATACTGGATACATAGCGCTAAGCACTGTCTTTCCTGCGGCCAACGGCATAAAGTCAACGCAGTAATTAATAATAAACATTTAATAAGAGTGAATCATCTGCTTATTAAAGTCGGTGACATTTTTACTTAAATTTCTTGAAACTTAATAACATTTCAATGATTGCATCTGCGGTGTATATAGTGAAACAAATGTGGCTTCGGTCTCGAGCACGACTTGTACCCCGCCGGAAACGTCCGAGGTTCCGGCCGTGGTGTGCGCGAGACGTCGGCAGAGACGGAGTTATCTCTGGCCACTCCGACGAACGGAGTTCGGGAGGCGATCGCGAGAACCGGGGAAGAAAGACGACGATCGGTCGGTTGAACAATTAACTTTATTAAAGTCGACGAAACTTGTTACACGGTCGGTTCGGGAAAGTCGGGGAAACGGTGCTCCGTGTAGTCGGTCGTAGTTTGAACTGTGGTCCGGTAGCTGCTGCGCTAGCGTGGCGGACGTCACGTCGCAGTCGAGGTTGGTGTTGCGTACCGCGACCTCTCTCGCGCTCTGAATCTAGCTGTTAGTCGACAATGCCGACATTTTTAATCGGCGGCAGTATCGCTCGAATTTAAGTTAGACATGCATTAGAGAATCATATAAATCAGTAGGATTTCTGCGTTATTATTTTATGAATAGAACGCGACATCGGACACACAGATGTTTGAATTCATTGTTAAGGAGAAAGCAGCGAAGCGAGGCCTAGGATAAACATAAGGGTATTTAGCCAAGTAGTCACGTTTTGACTTCGTGGAAGGTCCGCGATAAGCCTAATACAATGGGCTTAGAAAAACTCAAGTGTCGAGACTCCTCGCAACTTTCGAACATGAGGAATCAATTACGCCTCATAAATTAGCCACTTCCTGGAACCAGGCCGTCGCCGCTTCTTTCTCTTTCGCTCAGTCAAGAGCCCAGCAGGGTTTTTTCGCGGCTCGGGCATTTCCCCCCCTCGCCGCTATTTTCGTCAGTGCCCAGCGCACGCAGCCTAGGTCAGGAGTAGGGCCTGGAGTAGAGGGAGAGCCCTTCCGCTGCGCGCGCTTCAAGGAACCTAGAGAAGGAGTAGGGCCCACGGGTAGGGCACCAATAGGAATGCCTAAGGGCCAGCGTTTGCCCTAGCGAGGGCCGGATTGGCTTCCTCCCCCGCGTCTGGAAAAGGGAGTCTTCCAAGACGTTCGCTGATTTCCAACCGAGGAAACGAACGTCACTTCGAGATCATTTTTCGAGCTAATAACTTCGGTTTTGTCTTTCGAAACGTAATTCTGTTCTGGACAGTAACGAACTCTGATCGTAATTTCTCAATATATTCATTTAACCATTTTCAACCTTACAACTTCGTTCAATTATTCCAAACTTCCCTCCTGAACGAGCAGGGTGCTCAGCGCCCCACGGGCACACTTACCCACTTTCCCATCGTTCCGTCGGTACGTTCACGCAACAAAATTTGGTGACAGCGGTGGGATAGTCTCGGATACCCCTGGGATAATCTCGGTTTTTTCGGAAAATTCAATATCGTGGACTCTTCTCGTTTCGTGTGTGCTTCTTCAACTTTGCTGAATCCGAGTTGTGCCGGCTCGTGCAGGTCGCGTTGACTTTAGTGCTGTTTTGTGAAAAGTTTCAGTTACTTGCCTTTCTTTTTTCGGACTCGTGGAAATCAAGTAGATTCAATAGATTCGTACCAGTTTTGATACATGGTTGCTGTCCATCATCAATCGATTCATCTTGGAGACGCTGTCTCTTGGAAGCCGCTTTATCCTGAGTTACTGACTCTGGATCCAAGGAGTTCAGAGGACCGTTCGAGAGGATTGTGCAGTTCAGAGGACTGTTGGTGTTGGATTTTGCTGTTCAGAGGACTTTTGCTGCTGGGATTTGCAGTTCAGAGGACCTTTGCTGTTGGGTTGTCCAGTTCAGAGGACTGTTGCTGTTGGATCTTGCAGTTCAGAGGATTGTAGCTGCTTGGGGTCAGCTAAATCATCATTTTTCGTGGGCGAAGTGCACCTCTCTGCTCCCGGTTTTACACGGTTTCCCTGGAGCCTGAGGACGAATGTCGGAGGAAGGGTGAAATCAGTGTTCGTGTACACTAAGCCTGATTTCACACGCACACCCACAAGTCTGGTCGTTCTGCGAACTTAAAGGCCTGTATTTTGCATTATTTACGTTACTGTCCATCGTGTTAATTTTCTAATTCTACGGTTGCGATAGTAAAATTTAGAATGTCGAAATCATTTAGAAGTGCTAAGCGTGCTAGAGGTAGAACTTCGCGTCGAAGCGACAGGTCGCGAAATTCCATGAATTTCGAGGTGGAGGACGTACCACCCACACTTTCGCCGCATGTTTTAGTACAATTACCGGCTCAGGATTTAATAAGAGATGCGTCGCGGTCAATGCCTCAAGCATCGACGCCGAATCGATCGCGAGCACCGGCGATAGGTACTCCTCAAATCACTCCTGAAGCTGCGTTGCAATTTCTTAGCCAAAATCAGTCAGAAGAAGGTCTTCGGATTCTTAGGGATGCTCTTGTAGGAAATTCCATGCCGGGATCAGTTCACACTCCTGTAGAATTACCACTGTCAATGTCTGAGGAACAAACCAATTTTCATTCAATAGATGAAGTCGAGTCACAGTCTCGAGGGGAAAATTTAGAATCAGTAGTTAACTCACCTCAACCAGTCACCGATGGTTATAGATCTGCCGTGTAGGCGCGAATTAGAATTTTCTTCGCAAATACAGCCGCCTGAAACAATAAGGATTGAGAATATTAGAGAATATAAGCCATTGAGGGATTTGGAAAAGCAAATTCCTACCTTTAATGGGACCGAGTGCCCAATTTCTGCTTTTGTTGCTCGTAGTCAAATGATTGCCACTTTCGTAAAGCCTTCAGATTTGCTGTTATTTTTGAGTATCGTAATGGATAGAATTATAAGTCCGGCTCGCAATGTTTTCCCCATCACTTATCAATCGCAGTCACTCCAGGAAATTATAGACGTTTTGAACAAACATTATGTTAAGGAGATTACATCGGAGGAAATTAGGAATAAATTTGTAGGGATTAAACAAGAAAGGAACGAAACAATAGCTGTGTTCGGTGCTAGGGTTCAGAATTTAAAGAGTTCGATCTCAGTAATAGTTAAGCAGTGCAGTACCGGACTTGATTTACAAATTTGTGAGAGGATAACCCAAACTTCTGAAATTCCTTTGCATCTTGGATTGGGTTCCACTGTAAATTTACCACTGTGAACTAAGATTCTCATCACAGCACCTGTAAAAACGTTAAGATGAAAACAGGGTACATTAGAAAAAATCATGAAGCCAGGTGTTTATTTTGGCCAGGCATAGGCGATTAATTGTAAAGGTATAGCAAGGTTAGTAGGATATTACAGACGATTTATTTAAAACATGGCAAAAATAGCAAAACCACTTACCAATCTCACCAGGGATACTCTGTTTGTTTGGGACGATAATGCTTAAAAACCTTTGGAAGTAGTGAGGGATATCATTTGCTCAGAACCTTTGTTGACGTATCCAGATTTTTTCATGGCCATTTATAATTACTACAGATGCTTTCTGCAAGGAAACTGAAATTTAATTCTGGTAGAATTTGGAAGAGATAATCTTAATTTTGAATAAACCTTTGATAAATCAAATGAGAAATATAGCAGTAAAGATTAAAGTAAGGACAAAGAGTAGGGGCGGTGCAGTCAATTTCTTCAGAACAGGCAGGGTTTGCACGCATCGAATTGGGAGTTGGAGAATGACAGTGAATCTTGAGAGCTGGAATGTCCTTTGAAATGGATGGAATGTAGAGAGATTATTCATAGAGTGAGTTCGAAGGACCTTTTTGAATGCTTTGGGTCGACTGTACTCTTGAATACTCTATTCTGTCAAGGATCAGAGCAGAATTGTCTTTTGAAATGGACAGAGAAGAGAGTTAGTGTGTATGGAGTGAGTTTGAAGGATCCTTTCGAACCAGTTGGATCGACTATACTCTTCCACTACTCTCCCTGTCAAAGATTGCTAATCACTCACCTGTCTGGTATTCCACTCTGCGTTATTCCCATGCATAGTCTGAGAATATGACTTGCAACTATCTCTTGTCGCCCTTTGGATGTTAGTATTGAGTTTTACCTGTGACCTGTGAGCAATTTAATCTGATTAGTCACTTAATGTGCATGTCTGATGTTTAACAGTAATGTAAGCCATATACCTTGTTGTAAAGAGTTGGTGACAAATTTGACGCTACAGAATCATCTTATTATGCTGTAGGAACTGTCTTGATTTAGGGCAAAACCGGGAAAGATTTTGCCAGTTGCCTATGCATCAAGAGTCTTGAATTCAGCGGAGGTCAATTATTTGACTATTGAGGAAGAGTTGGACGCCATAGTTTGGTGTGGAACATTTGTGTATGTGTATGGTTGAAGTATTACTTTGATGATGGATCATTGTTCTTTGATTTGGCTCCACAGTATGGACAACCCGCATTCAAGACTCGTAAGATGGCGAATTTGGCTTGATGAGTTTGATTATGAAATAGTTTACAAACCTGGTAGAATAAATTCTAATGCAGATGCTTTATTGAGAAATCCTGTTGTCTTGGAAACCCCAGTTGAAATTCCTCGTCCTTCTTTAAAGTCATCCTCAAATTCAATTAAAACCTTTAATTAAGAAGAAATTAGCTTAAATATAATGATAGCTTCAGTTTTTGTTAATCAAAATCAATTACAATCCACTCAAAGTTTAGAATTACAATTACCATCAAATCACTTACTTGCTAATGACTCCGAGAGATTGAACCGTGTTAACACTGAAGGTCCATCTCTGATCTCTGAGGCCTCATCAGAGATGTACATTGAAGTGGTCCATGGCGAACAGGCTCTGAGTGGTGAATCGGCTAACGAGGACTCCGTACTGCGGACCCTCGCTTTTGACCAACATCCTCAAGCTGGCGGCTCTGTCCAATGTGGCTGCAATGCCCTTTTTGCGATGGATTTCGCTTGGACGGTGATGTCCTTATATCCACGTGGTACCTTAGGGTCCACTTTGTCTTCGGACATTTCGGTTGGGGCTGGTGCACCAGACCAACTTGAGGCATGCGTGCCTACTGTTGGA
This sequence comes from Ectemnius cavifrons, assembly GCA_964023945.1. NCBI lineage: Eukaryota > Metazoa > Arthropoda > Insecta > Hymenoptera > Crabronidae > Ectemnius > Ectemnius cavifrons. The sequence goes on from OZ030379.1 coordinate 2,391,740, forward strand.
TTTTTGTTGGAAGAGTCCGCCAGGGCTTCGGGACGATCTCTTGAAGTTTTACCTTTAGAATCTGAAATAGAAAATCAAATTTAGAGTCCTTCTGACTACCACTTTTCAAATACTTGACACTCACCTGACACCCCCTTCCAAACTTGAATTTCACCAAAGATCACCTCCATATGCGCCAAGACAACCTTATGCATTTCATTTCCATAGATTGTGAGGTAATACCTGAAATCATTAAATATTTAGAAAGTCAAGATAAATCCCATTCAAAACAATCAAACAGAGTACCTTTAGACCTGGAAACGCAATGATTTATCTTCATGGTGGTTATTACATATTTCACTTATTTCATAAAGCTTGGCATAGTAATGAATTAAATTTAAATGACTTAATCTCATGTTTTAGGATGCTAAAAGAGCTAATCACTAGATTTTTCAATTACCATGTGTACAGGAGAAATAGAAACCCCTCTACCGGATCGTAGACTTGCCATTATTAAGGAATACCATGAGTCAATAGTTGGAGGACATAGAGGTATCACTCAGATTTACAATAGGATCAGGAAGGATTACATTTGGCCTAAAATGAGGAAAGAGGTATAGGATTTTGTTAGGACTTGTATGAGCTGTCAAAGAAATAAGATTCTCTCCACAAAAACCAGACAACCTATGAAGATCTCGGATACACCTAATAAAGCATTTGATAAATTACAACTAGACATTGTAGGCCCGTTACCAATTACCAAACGAGGACACAAATACCTTTTAACATTGCAGGATAATTTAACTAAATATTCGGATGCAATTCCTTTGCCATGTATCGATGCAGTCACCGTTGCTGTTGCTTTTGCTGAGCACTTTATTAGCCGTTTCGGATGTCCTCGTAGTATTCATACAGATCAGGGTGGTAACTTCACCAGTAGTGTCATGAAGAACTTTTGCAAAATCTTCAAAATCCAGAAAATCACTTCGACTGCTTTCCACCCGCAATCTTTAGGATCTTTAGAACGCGTGCACAGAGTTTTTGTTGATTATCTAAAACACTACTGTACCAAAACCGATTGGGACGATTGGATTAGGTTCGGCATTTTCGCGTATAACACCTCCGTTCATGAATCCATGGGATTCACCCCCCATGAATTAGTCTTTGGCGTTAAAGCTACTATTCCCTCCGAGTTCGCGAAAGAGACTGTGCCTCGTACTTTCGTTGACTATTTAGATCAATTATTCTGTCGAATTTCAAAAACCCAAGTCACCGCGCATGAAAACCTTGAAAGGGCTAAGCAACGCAGTAAAAACCATTATGACAAGAACTCTCACCCTTGTAAATTCTCTGTCGATGACACCGTTTACCCTTTGAAGGAGCCCAAAACTTCCAAATTCGACCCGACACGGCAAGGACCCTATAGAGTGGTCAGGGTTTTTAACGATCTAACCGTCGAAATAGCTATCAACTCTAACCGAACCAAAATAGTGCATGCAAACAAACTCAAGCTAGCGTATGTTAGACCAGATCCTGTGCAAATAACCTTATTTTTAAGTGGATCTCGTAAGTTTGGTCTTCTATATTCACTCTTTGCGAGGTAAAAAGACAATGGGCAACTGATTCAAACCCAAAACTGACTTTACTACAATTTAATTTCTTTAAAAGTTTTTTTTAGCAATATTACCAGAGCAAGTGCCTCGAATGAAGGGCGCACACGCCAAGTTTTTTTTATTGTTAATCGCTAATTTATTGTTAATTTATTATTAATTGCTAATGCGAATTAAATCGAGGTATGTTTCAATGAAAACTTGGCTTTGTTGTATGATATCTATTATCTTTTTTGTTATATTTCAATTTTGGGGAAAATCAAACTGCTACTTGGCGCATTTTTTTACAGTTTAATGTTTTTGGACGGATAATACTGTATTATAATTTCATAGGCTATCTTTTATAATAAAACCAGTTTGTTTATTCCAGTTTATTTATTATCATTAATTGAACTTTGTAATCATTGTCCATTTTCAGCGGCTATGAAGTTGCACCAGAGACAGAGGTCAATACGTATTAGACGTCAAAGGAAAAGTATACTCAGAGTAACCTCATTCTCTTCCAGAAACACTTTTCCAGTATCAATTCCTCTTGATAGACAACGCCAGTAGCTCCACCTCGCGTTCGTTTTGATAACCAATATTTGTAGGTAATACGATCGCGATCCCAAAAAACCTCCGGTTACCGTCGGTAATCGATAGTCAGCTGAATCTGAAAAAGTCTCGCGGGTAGCCTAGTCCCTTAAGGGGCCCCTTAAGTAGCCCCTTAAGGGGCTAGGCTAGGCTCGTTCGCGGTACTGCAGAGTTGCTGTGTTACCGACGAAATTGGCCGAAAATATGAGTTCAGGGGAACTCCTCCTGTTTGCTCATATCAATTGATTTTTGGTTCGGAAAGGTCTCAATCGAAAGAAGATAGTCTAATAGAGGGCGGGCTGGTAGTAGTTACATGGGATTGTATTATTTTTTAGTACTATTAGCCGTCTAAAGCGAGGCCAAGATCTGCCCATTTTCGAAGATGGCCTCGAAATACACTGACTTTTTGCTCGACTATATTTGCATCATTCCCATATTTTCCTTGCAAAATAAACACCAGCCCGCCCTACCTTATGGACTGAGGAACACGCCAAGCTGTATTTTATTTTGAAACTCTAAGAAATCGAGCCGTGGGAAGAGTTTCCCTGTAGCTCTGCTTCTTGCCTGATTTTGGCATAGTGTCGATCACACAGATCAATATTCGTGAGTACTTTAGGTCGGCCGGTAGGGACGAGGTAGCGCCTCAGTGAGAGGGCTACTCTGCGCTGTTTGACAGCTTTGACAGCAAGTTCTGGGGTTAGGCATACACGCCATGCAGATATACTTCACACAAATATGATTTTACAAGAATGCCCTACCCTTATACTTATGTTTTTTAACTGTGGGATTTATCGGATTCCAGTAAATAGTGCAACAATATTCCAATGTGTTTACCAAATGCAGTGTCTTGTTATTTGAATATTCTTATGCTGTTGTAATAATTTGGGCCGTTCCTATTATGAATGAGAGCCTACATAACTGTGTTGTTTTTGACACTGTAAAATGATCATGAATAGTTGATCTTCCAGTTTTTGTATGTTTCCAAAAAGTTAGACGCAACAACTAAACACTTGGTAAATACAGCTGTTTGAGTTTGGATCAATAGATATTTATTCAATAATGTGAGACTTTTGAATCTTAGTAGCCAAAAGGAAGTTATAGGTTCGCATACATATCTTTGAATTAAAGCATTTAGATCTGCGTAACAGTTCTTTGCAAATGATTTTTGTGAAATGGATTGTCTAATCGAGATCTGTTATTTCATAGTTACTTTTATCGTTATAGTATAAACTGGAATGAAATGGAGTTGTGCATACTTTTTGCCAAAGTACTCTTCATTGTATTGAATGCTTCACTGTCAAAAATATATGAATGGAGGTAATATATCAAGCATCCTTGGTTTTGCTATATCTGATACTAGAATCAGAGGACTGTTACGTAGAACTAATATTTCAATACAAAGATACGTGTGAGCACTGGTAGATGCCTTTATAGTTTTTAAGGTTTATAAACCTCAAATTATTGTGCAAATATGAACTCACTCAAGCTGAAGTGGCATAATATTTTATTTTCTGGATTTTTAAAAATGCAATCCTGTATTAGTTTTTGCAAGATAGAAATATTTCCCATAGCTCAAATGCATACATACACCCTAATTCCCTAGCACAAACGTATGATAACATTCCTCCTCCTCAACAGAATTACTATGTATTCCCAGCGCATAGATGTGTATTATTTGTCCTGCATATCTATAGAAACTGTCGTAACACATCTCACACTGGGAATGGAACTCATGACTTTTACTATTCGAATCTCTTTGCCATACTGAGGCACTACTTCAACTGTTCTCATTACGTGTTTTCCTTCCGAAAAAAGACTGCAAACACCATTTATTAGAAAAAATGTAACAGCTACGGGTAGTCGGCTACAGTTTCGATCTCTACACGTAGAATAATATTTCATAAAAAAAGTTATTGATTTTGTAGAAAAGTATATACGCGTATACATATAAAATCATTCGAATCGTTCAACGTCATACGAATCATTCAAATCATAATCTACAAGATTTTGTCTGATCATATTCTTTTTCCATCAATCTCATATGTTTATGCCATACTAAAAACAGTTTAAATAGTAATAATGCCACGTTTTGGACACAATTGTATAATACAAAACAGGATAGTTGCGGCGTTCCATAAATACTTGGTTGTCCAAAATGTAATTACAGACATAGAGCAGAATTGCAATGTGCGTCTCTTTTTATATTTCCTGCTTTTTCTTTTACTTTATCTTTTTATAAAATCGGCATTCAATGAATTCTATGTATCGCTATACTTTTAGCAATAGACATATGCGTAACATGCTTATAATGTGAGACAGTCTATTACAGTCGAAAGGAAGCAGAGACACACCTGCGGCGGCCTCGAGGGATCGAGGAGACCGACGGCAGAGGGCAGGCCGACCGCCTCGAACGACGAGAACGAGAGGTCGACAGCAGCGATCGAGATTCGCCTGCAGCGTGACGTCCGCCACGCTAGCGTAGCGGCCACCGGCCGCCAGTTTAAATCTCGACCGACGACTAGGAGCACCGTCTCCCCCGACCTTCCGACTCGACATTGTACGACCGAACCGTCGCTTAAAATAAAGTTATAGTTTAAGTCGAAACCCTCGTCGTCTTTCTTCCCCGGTTCTCGCGATCGCCTCTCGAACCCCGTTCGTTGGAGTGGCCAGAGATAACACTGTCTCTGCCAACGTCTCGCGCACACCACGGCCGGAACCTCGGACGTTCCCGGCGAGGTATAAGTAATGCTCGAGACCGAAGCCACACACCGATCCCCATATATAGTATAATATGCTATAGTACGCATACGTACATACTATACGTATATAGTATGCGTACTTGCGACTCAGCTCGGACTCGGTCTCGAAACCTCGGGAGCTGGGAGCTCCTCAGTTCAAGATCGTAAAAGCGATAAACGAGTGCCGCAAAAAAGGGGAATCAAAACAGATGAACATATGAATGTGTGAGACCTGATACACACACATTTGTAGGCTGGATCATGCGATAGACTGTTGCGTACTCAGGGCTCTTATTCCACTGAAGGTGGGTAAGTGTGCCCGTGGGGCGCTGAGCACCCTGCTCGCACAGGAGGGAGGTTCGAAATAATTGTGAATACGAAAATGTAAAATGGAAAGTCTTGAATAAATATATTGAGAAATAACGATCACGCTGCTGTCCAGAACAGATAAAAGTTCGAAAACAAAACTGAAGTTGATTGCTCGGGAAAAGGTCTCGAAGTGACGTTCATTCCACAAGTCGGAATTGACGAACGTCTTACAAGGCTCCCTTCTCCAGGCACGTGGGAAGGAGCCAATCCGGCGCTCGCTAGGGCAAACGCTGGCCCTTACGCATTTCTATTGGTGCCCTACCCGTGGGCCCTACTCCTTCCCTAGGTTCACTGAGGCGCGCGCAGCGGAAGGACTCTCCCTCCACTCTAGGCCCTACTCCTGCCCAGGGCTACGTGTGCCGGGCGCCGACGAGAAATGGCGGCGAGGGGGGGAATCCCCGAGCCGCGGAAAAACCCCGCTGGGTTCTTGCCTAGGCGAGAAAGAAAGAAGCGGCGACGGCCTGGTTCCAGGAAGTGGCTAATTTATGAGGCGCAATTGACTCCTCATGTTCGAAAGTCGCGAAGAGCCTCGGCACTCGAGTTTTTCTAAGCCCATTGTACTAGGCTTATCGCGGACCTTCCAAGAAGTCAAGACGTGACTTTGGCTAAATACCCTTATGTTTATTCCAGGCCTCGCTTCGCTGCTTTCTCTTTAACAATGAATGAGCTCAAACATCTGCGTGTCTGATGTTGCATCTATACTTGAAGGAATAACGCGGAAATCCTACTGATTAATATAATTCTCTAATGCATGCCTAACTTAAATTCGAGCAATACTGCCGCCGATTAAAAATGTCGGCATTGTCGACCAACAGCTAGATTCAGAGCGCGAGAGAGGTCGCGGTACGCAACAAGACATCGCGAGCAGCTCCATCTCGCTTGTCAAATTCTGTAGGTAACACAGCGAACGGCCAACTCGCTAAAAGTCACGTACCTAGCCTAGCCCCTTAAGATTCATCAGGGGAACTAATTCCTAAAAATGTGGCTTTCACTTTTCTCATACGAGATGGCAGCAAACGGAAATATTGTATTTACGTTACCGACCTAGAATCTGTAATCTGTGTCATACCGACACATTGGTTAAGCCGGTTATGCCATGGCTGGTTATGTGTCATAATGGTTATGTGACACAGTCCAATTTTATTATTTTAATTTATTCCAGATTCCATGCTTTTATTTAGTTAATAAAAGAGTATAGTGCCTTTGCCCCTGTCCCTGTAATTTTGTCATTATTAAGAATTATGAAGTGTCAAATGTGTTTGGTGAACGAGTGCTGATTACCAATAGTTAAAATTGTCAAGAGTGTAACATATTTATCTTTAAAGCAATATTAGCAATGATTTATTTACAGTTCAAGGAAATGCTCGGTATTAGTAATCAGTACTTGCTCAAACTAATTTCAGCACTTTAGGTTTGCGCTCCGTCAGCTAGGTATTTGACAGTCAGGAATAATTTGTAAAGTGTTAAGTCCAATCATTTAAAATTTCAATATATTATAGCTATTGGGAATCTCTCTTTTGCTCCTCTGAATCATTATTTGATTTAACGCTTTAGAATTATAATATATAAACCAAGCGGAATGCTCATAGGCAATCTAATTTAGTTGTATCATGATCATGACTGTCAAGTTCATCGCTCAAGGAACACTTCAGCTAAAGAATAAAACGAATTAAGCAAGCAATAATTATCAATCATATGTCATTTAGCGACATACTAGCTATTGGTAATCGGTACTTATTTAACAAATTTTATTACATTAGATTATGCGCTCCCTGAGCTACGCATTTGGCTGTCAAGATACACCAATGTTAGAGTGCGTATGAGGGTATAGCTTATCTAATTTGCAATTTAAATGCATCCTAGCTATTGGTAATTTTTCTTTTGCTAATGTGAATTTGTCAAGTGCAAAGTATATTATCTAAGGAATCTATATTTTCACATTCAGCTCAATTTCTTAGATCTTCTCCTATGTGCATGATTAAGTTATAAATACATTGTAACATTAAAGTTACATTATAACATAAACATGCACATAGGTGATTTTACTTTTAAATTTATTAATTAAACCATTGAAAAATACTTAGAATTTTTACTGTCTTTATTGTTAAGCATTAACTAACAAAAAGACATGAAATCCGTCCAAAAAAATTAAAATGTAAAAAAATGCGCCAAGTAGCAGTTGGATTTCCCCACAAAAATATAACAAATATAATACATAATGAAATATAACAAAAAAAAATAGATATCATACAAGAAAGCCAAGCTTTCATTCAAAGATACCTCGATTTAACTCGCATTAGCAATTAACAATAAATTAACAATAAATTACCGATTAACAATACAAAAAATGTTGGCGTGTGCGCGCTTCATTCGAGGCACTTGCTGCGGTCATATTACTAAAAAACTTTAAAAGAAACATATACGCGATGAACTGAGAACCTCCTTCTTATCAATATCGGGAAAAATAATCTCCTTGTCAGTTATGAGGCACTGGACAATGCTCATGAAATCGGAGGATATTCATATATCGGTGGCAAAAATGGGATAACAAGGCCGCTGTGTATAGTATATTTGATTGAAAATGAAAGATTTATTAGGATTTACTCATATTGTAGTAAAGTCAGTGTTAGGTTTAACACAGTACTACCGAACGAGTTGAAATGACTTTTTTTTACGTGGTTCGTTATAACATCATAACAATCGTTGGTAGTTTTAGTGTTAAATCAGTTTTCCATTGCCTTTTTACCTCGGAATGAAGCGCGCACACGCCAAGATTTTTTGTATTGTTAATCGGTAATTTATTGTTAATTTATTGTTAATTGCTAATGCGAGTTAAATCGAGGTATCTTTGAATGAAAGCTTGGCTTTCTTGTATGATATCTATTTTTTGGTTATATTTCATTATATATTATATTTGTTATATTTTTATGGGGAAATCCAACTGCTACTTGGCGCATTTTCTTACATTTTAATGTTTTTGGACGGATTATAATATATAAACCAGGTAAAATACTCATACTCAGTTGTATCTTGAGTGTCAAGTTTGTCGCGCAAGGAACGCTTCACCTAAAGAGCTAAAATGACGAAAGGAAGCAATAATTACCAATCATATGTCATTTAGGGATATAATAGCTATTGGTAATCAGAACTTGTTTAGCAAATTCCATTACTTTAGAGTGTGCGCCAGAAATGTCTCATATTAAGTAAAACCTGTTAAAGAGATATAACAAAAAGTTATAGATATTATACAAGAAAGCCGAGTTTTCATTCAAAGATACCTCGATTTAACTCGCATTAGCAATTAACAATAAAAAAAAACGGCGTATGCGTGGTTCATTGCGAAGTGAAAAACCAATGGGAAACTAATTTAAACCTAACACTGACCTTACTACAATATAATTCTTTAAAAGTTTTTTAGGAATATTACCAGAGCAAGTAACTCGAGTGAAGCGCGCAGACGTCGTTTTTTAATTGTTAATTGCTAGTTTATTGTTCATTTCGTGTTAATTGCTAGTAATGCGAATTAAATCGAGGTATCTTCGAATGAAAACTTGATTTTCTTGTATGATATCTCTATCTTTTTGTTATATCATTTTAGGAATTAATGAATATGAGACATTTCCGGTAGGAATCTATCTGTGTCTTTTTTAGAAAACGAAATTAAGAAGCAATTTTGTGGGGGAATAAAACTACTACTTGTCGCATTTTTTTACATTTTAATGTTTACCGGCTGTGTGAGCCAAGATAACCTGTATATTCCATCATAGTTAACCACCAACACGCAACAGCTGTGCGCTTCTTCTCAAAGTCGACACGTAGTTCCCTGGTTTCCCTCGCCGCCTTGCGAACCGGCAGTGCCGTAAATGCAGTAAATAACACGTGAGAGGAAAGCGCGCCCGATGCTTTTAGTGTTTGTGAACATCATCTTGTAATTTTGTAAAACTTACCAACAAATTCAATCCTGGTTCAAAAAGGCGAATAACAAAATGCCGCCCAAGGTATGTCAAACCTGATGGAGTTGTTAACTACCAGTTCAACAGCGATCATATATGTGTAACCTCAAAGTAGCTATGTGTATACAATATTTTTAAGTTACAGTGAGTAAAGCTGTTCGTACATCCAGATTTTCGAAAGTAAATTTTTTAAAGAAGGAAGCATTCTGCTTTGTAAACATTTATTTTATAATTCCGAAGAAATCTTTCCTCTTTAAGGAAGGTTTTAAAATTTACTCCAAGAAAAGAGATGTGTGGGAGTACTTTTTTTATCCACGGTAATTCTAATAGCCGATAACTACTTAACTTGAGCAAATTGTTGTTGTTTATGTAAACACTAGCAAACGTTATCGAAATATATAATTACTTTAGTGAAATTTTATAAAATTGAGAAAGCTGTATTTTTGTCGATTGTTTGGCATTGAAGAATATTACTGAATAGTATCAAGAAATACAATACTGGAAGAGTACTTGGAATCTTTGTTCTTCCCCAATAATAATATGGCTTCACACGGATGATACTTTGCATATACATTCAAAATTATTGAATTTAAAGAATAATAACTTTCTTTGTTCTATTATGCTCAATGTTCTATTTATTTTAAAACTTTGGGGTTCCTCTTGAAGCACTCTGTATAAGTAATAAATATTGCAATATTTTATAGTCGATAGAGACTGTATTATATAAACTTTTTTATAAGTAAGAAGTTGTTTGAATCAGCTTTGAGTTGCATGTATGCTCACTCTTAAGTTTTGTGAGGAGTAAACATAATATAATATAGTGATCTGTAGGAAACTCATGTTCCAATGGTAACAGAAGTATCCAAATCAGTTGAATTATTGCGGACATTTCCTTGGATGAACAAGTACATACAGAGTGATGAATTTGTGTTTAAATCACCAACTGTATTCACCCATCAGCAATTAAATTTTGTCATATTTATTGCTACCTATTAGTTGTATTATTGTTCTCCCAAATTGCTAGGTAACCATTGATGGTTTGCATGTTATTAACATTTGTAATGCATTATACAAGATCAATATTGGTAATTCTGAGACAACCACTTCACCCTGTACATAATGCACATAGTTCTTGTTACCCTTTATCAATTTAATGAATTGTATTTGTATAGACTGATTTAGTTCCGCACTTTTTGGAGAATGAAGATGATTATGCGAGCGAAACTGATGGCGACCAAGAAGAAATGGATGGTAGTTTCGGGGAAGAAGAACCGAAACCAAGGCTGGAAAGGAAACGAAAGAAAGTCACGGATGATATCGCAGGTGAAGGACCAAGGAAGAAGAAGAAATTGGGAAAAGATTTCTACAAGCCTCCTACAGTAGAGGAGTTAAATCAACTCAGAGAAACAGAGAATCTATTTCACTCAAATCTATTCAGGCTTCAGATAGAAGAAATGTTGAGTGAAATTAAAATTAAAGACAAGTACAGAAAACAATTTGATAGTTGGTTTCCTAGACTGAAGGAAAGCATAGAGGTGATTGAAGAAACAGAACCCCAAAAGGTATGATATTTTAATTAAAAATTGAGGATCTATTTAGTGACACTAGATCTTTGATTATCCAAACTAATTGGGTTACATATCTGCTCATTTAGAGAATTTTTGGATAACGGATCAGTTAGTTTTTTGATGTTGATCTTCATATATTTAAAAATAAGAATAAAATAATAATAGGAATGGCAAGTAGCAAAATTAAGTATGATTTGGTTAAAAATTTGTAAGATTCAAATCATTTTAAATGTTAAAGTTGTGTTGTGTACAGTGTGTTGTATACTGTATCCAGAGTATGTAGTTCTATACTTACATGCTTGGTATATATGTATTGTATATAATAGCACGTTCATTACGCAATGTAAGAAATAATCTTTAAAATGGCTAAATAAATTTGAAAACTTCTGTCACTAATTAGATGTAGAAGCTTACTTCTTCCCACGTAACATGGGTTATATATCACATTGTTATATATTAGCAAAGTATAATTATTATAAATCTATTTAATTGTACACTTCCATGTCTGATGTACACTATATAATACACTATATTATATGAATCAAGTAGCCTGCTGGAGAAAAGATTTTACTAAGTACTGTGAGCATTTTCCTTCGTGACAACTTACTTGCAATTACGAGCAGCGTGACTGAAGAAATTATTTTACCATATTATATTACATACATTATGCATACAGTATAATGTTATATATATATATAATGTATAAATAGCACAGAAAAGTTGGGAAACACTTGTGTATAATTGAAAAAACAAAATAATTTTGAATTATTCTATCTATAGCATTGTATACTTGACAATAGTAATTCAGAAACAGGGGATCCAACTTGTAGATACAAGACTTATTCGCACAACTGTGTTTAAAGAGAACAAATTTTGTATAACAGAGGTTTCATTATACATATACAATGTGCTCTTTATATTTAGATTGCACAGGACATGGCCCAATTAAGGAAGGATTTAGGTGTTGGCATTCCCGTTCCTAGTTTGCCAGAAGACACAAAGGCAACTTTCAGATTCCTAAAACCGTCCAGAATTCAAACTGTCGGTTCTTATACTTTTGACGCAACAGTCGGACCTTCTATTACCATTGATATAATGGTACAAATGCCGAGCAAAGGGTTCCAAAAGTACGACTATCAAAATTATAGGTATATAAGGAAGAAGGCGATATACTTGGCATATATTTCCTCGAATATTCCAAACGAGATCGTGCAGAGCAAGCAGTTCATTGGCGACAATTTGCGACCAATACTGAAAATTATACCAAGTGGCAAATTGGGAACAAAGATGACTGTTCATTTGCACGTATCTGCAGAAGAGAGCAGCTTCAAGTTAAACAGATTTTTACCTGAAAAAAACAACGTTCGAGCCGAATGGTATTTCGGAGATGTTGAACCTACTACTGGTACACTTTCATCCTCTTAGATCATGGTCTTTAACACTATAACTCTCAAAAGAGTCAAAATGACGTCTTTAAAATTTGTTCATACTTCTCGCTCATTTCCAATACAGTCTACTTTATGAAATTTAACCTGACTTTTATTCAAACATGCAGATGGCTAATTATATACATTGGTTTTCTCTTCTTTTTTTTGTAAATTTAATGTAACATATCTAAATATGCGGAAATAGGCTAGACCACTCACAACATGTAAATCGTCATGACATTTGCGTATTAACAGTTTTTTACAATCTTTTTGGATTCTTGCAACAATGGAATACTTGGATTCTTGAACGATACATTTTTCAAGAAGTCATTTTGGTGTATTTAGTAGAACTAGGTGTAGGTTGATCTTCGGTAGTTCTCGTGTTAATAAATATTCGAGCATTAACAATTCCTGCGCTTTATTACTAATTTCAGAAGGATTATCACCAACGCCGCACTATAATTCCATAGTGCTCCGTGACTTGGTCATGTTAAGGACAAACATGGAATGTGTTAGAGTGCTGAAAGAATATCCAAATGTCAGGGATGGTGTGATTCTCCTCAAAATTTGGTTAATACAACGGGAATTGATAAAAGGCTATGAGGGATTTAGTGGACATATTGTAACGATGTTAGTATTCTATTTGCTGTCAATCAAAAAGTTAAATACATTTATGAGCAGCTACCAAATAGTGAGAAATGTGTGGAATCATTTAGGTAAGACTCAATTAGTTTTATTAATATATTCGGTACTGTTGTTGGTTCTAGTGATCAGCATTGAATATTGTTGCTTTTCACACTAGAACTACTAACAGAGTTAAAATTTGAAAAACATGTTAATTTTTTGAATTTTTTTCTGGTTTTTATTGAAATATACACATCGTTAGTTGCATAACTGTTATCTCTTTCCACGCTCTTTTCTCTAATCTGTATTTGTATACAGTATACGTAAATATATTGGGATGGATCCCCATAAAATGTAGATAAATCTAAATAAACATACTGACAAAATAATTATGTCAGGATGTTTAATTTTTTAGAACGATAATTCTGTTTCATATTTCCGGTAAATTAATGTAAATACATATATAAATATAAACTTGTTTGTTGAATTTCGTATTTTTTCGCAAATAAGTCAGTTTGACCTTTTAAGTAGTTCCAGTGTTGAACTCCTGAGAGTCAAAATATCAATTCTATGAGATTAATTACATATAACTAGCTCATAATATTAACCGTTCTATCCGGCTGATATTTTGTATGTAGTAACCCAAATTACTGAATAATTGCTTACCGTTATTGCAAAATTTTCTAATGATATATATCTTGGCATCCATTTCCTTCGAAATTTTTGAGTTATTCTTAAACTTATATCTGATATATAAGTAATAAATATTGGAATCATTTATAAGGTATAGTTTGTCTGGATCATAACTCAATAATAGCCTATGTTTATTTGGTAGAAATATAGTTTTGAATGCTATAAGAATTCTCCACATTGGCTGAGTAGTTTCCCACATTATCCCAGTCGTATGCATACAAGCTTTCTCTTTTTATCATATTAGTATAAAGTACAGACTTGAGGTCTCAAAGACCTAGATAGTTAATTAACTGATTAGACAAATATATTGTTTCCAATAATATAATAAAGAGCGCGTGTTCTGCGAATTTTCCCGGCATTCAATGTACTAGTCTTTGAAAATTGTTCCATATAATTAATAAGTAGCTTTTAATTGCAGTTCATGTTAGTTGGTCAGAAACTGGAATAACCATGAGCAATGATAATTTGGATAGAATGGAAGAGTATAAGAAACATTATGATTGCGTCTTCCTTGACGGTACTGGCTACCACAACATTGCTGCATATATCACGAAAGCCAGCTTTTCTTGGATCCAAAGAGAGGCGGAGGTCTGCCTGCAACATTTAGAAAGCGCGCATGCTGACAGTTTCCAATCCCTCTTCATGAGAAAACTTCCATTTTATAATGCTTTCGACCATCTAATATGGTATGTAATACAAAAGTCATATATATTGTTTAAATAACAACGAGTAAAGTGTTTTCAGAAATTAAATATATTGAACTATAAACTTATTTAATAACATTGAGATCAATAGAATCACGAACTTGAATAAATTACTCTTTCGTAAATATTAAGTTTTTCCATCTTTTCCCACATTTGGAGTAAGAGGGGTCTGTTAACATAAAATAAAGTACTCTCGACGTTAATCGTTGACACTGTTTCTCTCTCTATAGTAACGCGATTCCCCCCTGTTGCCTCTGATGCGTTTATGTACAAACTTCATTATCTATAGTTGTTCATATAGGACGTTGTTCCATCATGTCCCTTATTTTCTAATTTATTACCGAACTTTCAACTACAGCATTAAAGATACTGCTAAACTGAAGCCGATACTAGCTAAAGTTTCAAGCAAAAACGAAAGACTGAATTACGGGCCGAACATACGCACACTGGCAATTAAAATTGTATACGACTTGCTCAAACAGGGCCTAACTAACAGAGTGAGTCGTATATGCGTATTACCTTTGGATTATGAAGAATGCACTAGTCCAAATGATGAAGGCAAACATCGAAGTTCCCCTATATTTATAGGGCTGGAACTAAATCCTGAATATTGTTTTGGTGTTGTTGACAAAGGTCCCGAAGCAAATTTGCCGGAGGTAAATGAAAAATCGAGAGACTGAAACATTTATCGCATCTTTTTTTAACTTTGTGATCCATCAGGCCGCCAAATTCAGACGTTTCTGGGAGAATAAATCGGACCTGCGACGGTTTCAAGACGGATCAATCCGAGAGGCAGTAGTTTGGTCTGAGGGAAAAACGCTCGCAGGCAGACGAATAATTTGCAAAATGATCGTTCTCTTTCTGTTAAAAAGGAAACTTCATCTGTATCACGATTCATTCACGTATGTCGCTGACGAACTAGAAACAGTATTAACATTGAGAAAGGTACGAGACAGTGTATAATCTATAATTAACTGTTCTACCCGTCTTCATCTGGGCAACATAACTATAACAATAACTTAATTCAAATAGTAATAAGCTGTTGCAATTATCCCTGTTGGAAAAATGTTATGTTTAAAGTTTTGGAGTTACTCTTGAAGTACCCCGTCCAATTATACACACATAATTGTACTATGCAAGAGTTAAAATCGCATTAAATTATTGTGTTATAAACAGTTTTTTTAGAGATTGCCTAAAATTTGTATACTGTATAGAAGAGATTATTAACTAACCGTTTATAAAACGTTGCTACCATCACCGCGGCACTCAATTTATATCATATGGGTGTTTCTATATACAGGATCTGCCAAAAGTCCCGCAACGGTGAAATGTCTAAAAAAAAACTAAGCAGTTTCTAAAAAAAATGTTTCAGACAACAGCTGTACGGTTTTGAAAGATCTATTTAAACGCGTATACTCAGCTGACCATGAAGGTCAGGTTCCTGAGGTGTTGAAGGTCATGTCGAGGTCATCGTAATTTTCTTAAACGCAAACCTATATTTTTTATCACACAAAGCTCAAGATGATATCGAGAGGTTTTCTGAACACGGACTAATAACCTTTTTATTATAGCAATTGTTTGAGTTGTGAGCTTTGAGAGGAGGTATTACCACCGGCGTCACTGTTATCCAAGGTGTACCACGCGGATGTGTGTGTGTGGCGCACAAAGGAGTGTAAAATCTGACCATGTAACCTCAGCCTAGTATATCTTTGATAACACTGATGCTGGCGACAATACCTCTCCCAAAGCTCACAATCAGACAATTGTCATTATAAAGTTTATACTTACAGGCATAGAACATAGCGTGGAGGCAGGACAAGTATTCCTTAATGCATAGTATACGGGCGTATTTATACATAATAGTGCGATTTCGTTACGCTAAGTAAAAGTACAATTGCGTACTGTGTATTAAACAATTATTGCGTTAGCTGTGTTCAGTGTCTTTAAATATAACTAGATCCTTTGAGTTTACCGCGAATATACAAACAGATAAACAAATCTTGCTCGTTATGTTAGAAGATATCTATTTGCGTAGGTGGAAATGAAATGCCTCGCTTACGGCACTGGAGAAGAAGCTAGTTTAAGAGCCATCAAGACGTTTGATGCATTGGAGAAGGAATTAATGTCTCTTAGTGACATTCCACTTTCAATTCACGGCGTTCAAGGATCCAGTTCAGTTTTCCGATACACAGACGTATTCCCACCTCTTGCTACCAATCATGTACCAACGAAAGGCTTCACGAGGAATGGAGAGAACTATTTAAGACTTTCCGGAGACTTGCAGAAAGTTTTACATTATACGCCGTCGCTTGATGTGTGCTTGCAACTGTCAACCAGTGGGAAATGGCCGGATGAGCTTGAGGCAGTCAGGAAAACGAAAGCTGCTTTTCACATACAAATTGCAGAACGTCTCAGGACACAATATTCGTTGATAGCTCGTGGAAATTACTCTTACGTTGACGTAATGAAGGTAATCATACGCACTTATTACGGCAATACAAGATATTTATTACTGTCTTTACTCTGTTTACACCATTACAGTAGAACCTCGGTTATAGAAAACTAATAACGGCACATGTGTTGGGCGAAAAGAATTTTTGGGTAATAGAACAGTTAATTTCTTGATGTTGATCACTCTATATTTAAAAACAATAACAAATATTAATTACAGCAATCATAAATACTGAAATAATTGAGTATGATTTGTTCAAGCCGATTGTGTTATAACCAGTTATACTAATAGATATACATTGAACTATGTTTAGGGCGATTCTTTTGCCTTGAAATCACTATAATCGGATATGTAGGTATTTATAGAGAACATGATACTTCTCTCAAAAACTTACGACCTTGAAATATGTTGTAGGGGACATCATTCTGAGTAACTTTTCCCCATATATGTACCCGTTGCTCGGCTTTAGTTCTCGAGATATTCATACATATAGAATTCGTATTTCTTACTCCTGTTTCGGTGAGATTTTGTTCATGTATATGTATATACCAACTAATGCTCTCTACACTTCTCCCACGTGTCTCTTTGCAAACACTGGAAGTTAAATAAGGGACAAAACTTTGATGGTCTTTTCGGAATTGCAGATTTTCTGATCGACCGTTAGAGTTTTGGAAGATAGGTCTGGATTAGGATTCAGTGGCCTAAATATTGACAATTTTAGAGTTCATTAGGTGATATTATTTTTCCGAGCAAGCGTAGCGAAATGGCCTTTGGATCTGTTTATGATTGTTTGTAAACATAGATTGAACCCAATTGCTAAGAAAACATTTAACATGAAACATATAGTGTTAGACATATTTTTGTACATATTTCCAAAACTAAAGCCGAGCGATAGGGGAATGTTACTCAGACTAATGCTCCCTACAACATATCTGAAGGTCATTGAAATCGGTGATAAGTACCATATTCTCTATAATTACCACCAATTCCGCTGTGCTCTGAAAATAAAATGTCCTGTGCTTATTGTCTTTAGGATGGATTCATATTCCGATTGCGAGTGGCTCATCAAAAAGAAATAACATTACTCAAACAAGAAGTTGACGAACAAGGTATCACTAAATATAGAAATAACGAAGAATCGCTGGAATTAGAAAGGAAGCTATTCGACTTGCCAAAGCTAAACAGTGCATTACACGGGTAAGTAGATCCCTAATTGCGAATCTAACATATTTATATATACTAGTATACAGTGTGAAAAGAAGGTATTCGAACATTCGGTACATTTTTTAAAGGAGTAAATATTCTGCTTTAAGAATATTTAATTTTTCTTAAAAGCTAAACGGTTGGTTTCCCGTAGGCTCTTGAGACCCAAGGTTTGTTTGTATATCACGGGTAATTCGTAAAACAATGAAACAGATTCATTCCTTTATTCGTCTTGGTTTCGAGAGTGTCGTAGGCTGTGTGTTATCAGGTTACGTCTATTAAAGGCTAAACAGTGACCAAAGTGACGCTTGCAATTAACTGTCATACAGAGATACAGAGAAATGTTTCAATTATGCCAAAATCACCTAATTCGAAAACTCGTGTGCGATGGTGCAACTTGCACCACTAATATAAACGGTAATGATAGATGACTGGGTCCGTATGTTCGCGACAAACTCAAAAACGGCAGGGCAAATTTTAATGCGACTTTCTCTCTTCTATATAATTTTGATCCAGGAAAATTATAAGCAATAAAACATTGCAATGTTTATTACTTACATACACAGTGCGCTGTAAGTCCAACTCTAAAATTTCAAAACGAATACTAGGTCGAACTATACGTCGTTAAAACATTTTTATAAGAAGGATCGATGCTCCAACCTATTAGCATATTACATTAAACTTGACGAAATGCGGTCACCCAAAATATCAGCGAGGGGAAGCCGACTAACAAGATGAAAGTCTCAGAAGCCTAAACTATCGAACAATTATTTTTTCAGATTACATTCTCAACAGCCATCATTTGGTGCCACGTGTTGTTTAACAAAGCGTTGGCTTTCAGCCCATCTGCTAGATAACTCGCATGTACCGGATGTAGCTGTCGAATTATTAGTAGCGTCTATGTATTTAATGCCCGCACCTTATAAATCGCCACAAATGCCGCAAGTAGCATTTTTGCGATTACTGGGCATTTTTGCCAGAGGCCATTGGAATACGGATCCGGTTATTGTAAACTTTAATAATGAAATGTCGAGTAAGTTTCTAATATTAACACAAATCAAACGGATTATATGTTAACGAATTGATTACTTGTAGAAGAAGAAATCGTTGCTGTTGAAACACTATTTGGTTCATCGCGAAAAGCTTTGCCGCCGCTCTTCATATCTACACCCTACGATCAACAGAATTCTATTTGGACGAAAGAAGCCCCGAGTGCCATGATTTTGAATCGTATCAGCGCTCTGGCAAAAGCATCCTTGAAAATCTTCGAGCAGGAACTTTACACTAGCACGATAATGAATATGAAGGCAATGTTCCGTCCACCACTCTCTGAATACGATTGTCTCATACACCTGGAACCATCAATGATTGCCAGAAAACTTCAAGCCGTAGATGTTCCTGAAGTGTACCCAACTGTAAATTTATATCCCTATAAGGATCGCAAGGACCAGAAAATCCCAGTACTTGACTTTGACCCAGTGCAATCTTACTTGAAAGACTTAAGGGTAAGCATTGCGAGTCTATGAATTAACCTTTTGCGGCCTATTTTGTAAACATACTACGAAAAGAAAATGGTTTTTAATTCGCGGTGTTTTTTTGTTTTGTGTTAATATTTGTCCAGTGATATCTTTTCGACGGGTGGACCAATCGGGATGATACCTCTATCTGAAACTTAAAGAATGGCCTTGTTACCAAACATTTTCGATTACGTTTGTCTTAGCATAACGTTTGCATAAGTGACCGAACCGGAATGCAGTCTTTTTATTTTCCGGAGGACATTTCGTGTTTCCGCCGTTTGCAAGAATTCCTTCGTAAAAAGCGTACAAAATATGGGAAAAAATGAGAACCGTCTTCAAAGGTTCATAATGCAATGCACTAAGCAGTACAAAATAATTTCTGTCTTATTTATATTTGCTAAATACGTCCTATTTCGGAGACGGCACAAAATGACTCTTTCTAATGCTTCATATTCAAGTTTACTTTAATTCCAAGGAAAATGCATGGCAACTACTATTAGAATGTTGAGGCTCACCCGATAAAAGACCGCAAAAGGTTAAATTAGTTTTCAATGAAAGTAAAACGTTAAAATATGTTTATTTTGTTATTCCTTTTCACAGAATGGATACGACGAGATTGCATTATTCTTCCACGATACATACGGGGGCAACGTTATCGCAGTTTTATTCAAACCTTCGGCACTGGAGCCAAAGGAATTTAAAGTACAAAACATAAGTTGTAGGAAGTATGATAGCAGTGGTAAGCTTATTCTAAATGCCTCGACGATAATTCAAGATTTTTACATCCTTGGCAAAGGAATGGTAGAATCCATTGATGTGCCCTCATCAAGACTAACATTAAGTTAGCATTTTTTTTAATCATTCACTTTTTTTACTGACGAAGATTACATCTTGAAACGCGATCTCGCATTGTAATTCTCACTGTAAATATCTGAATGTACAATAATAAATGTGCCCGTTATTAAAATTACATCATACTCATTTTCATCTTCTATTCTTGATATTGAAGACTCGTTCCAAAAAAATCAGTGATGAGTGAAAACGTTTCTTAACATTGTGTAGGTGCAATGTACATATATAATGTAATACAAAGTAATAACATTATGCCGTTTCCAACTAATGTAGGAAGAAACAACTTTTTCTTTACCTCAGAATGAACTCAATAACGGGGATTAGAGGTAAAAGCTGCGAAATGATCGTTTTGTTCTTTCCATTCAGAAATGTAAAATTTGAACATACTTGCAAAAAGCAATGAATTGGATTGTCTATCTGTATTAAGAAAAAATAATCAGTTAGTTAATGCTATTATAAAAAAGTGTATATAGTAATAACCTGCCGAACATAAGGATATCCAAGTATTAATCCGAGTTACTGTAGGTAAGTAATTAGGTTGTCGCAAAAGTTTTCTTCCTCAGCAGAACCGAAAACGACTATTATTAGCAACAACCTAATAATCGCACTTTCTGTAATGAAAGTTTAATATTAATTTGGTTCTATTAAATCTTGTCCATATCTTATCATCGAAAAAATCTAATAAATGTTAAGATGAAGGCGATGGAAGTGAAGAGAACTGTAAAGGATCGCGTTCTTCCAATTGCGCCATTTCCGCGTTATTTATAATCTGGGCGATTTGTAGCTTAACCGTTGCCTGCCTCCGCGAGGAAAATGTTTTCAATGTTTGCGCGTAACTTAAAAATAACAAGTCCACAGCGTCCATGGATTTCCGGAGTTTTCCCGCTGACAAGTATTCGATCGATTCGCCGTGCAAGTTGTTGACTATCTGCTGCTGTTTCCGTGGCTTCGGCGAAGACGTTACTATCTCAGTGTGCCAGTCTTCGTAATATTGCACGAGCTCCTCTAGTGGCGGTTCCACTTTTATTTTTGTTTCAGTGTCGCTCTCCGAGTGATTGCTCGAGGAATTCACGTCCGCTCTAGAGAAAATATTAATATTTGTATCCTCCTCAGTTTCAGTTTAAGACGTTTATTTTTATTAACACCAGAACTAGTCAAAATTAATGTGTATGTATACTTCTACTAGAGAAATATACATTTGTTAAGAAGGTAGAGGAAAATGAAATAAAAATTTGTAAAATCAATCACGTACATATTGGAATAAACATCAAGAAAAATGTTACAAAATGGGATCTTTGAAAAGTTAGTACTAGCAACTACATATTACATATTTCAATTATTCGAACTGTTTCGTAAATATAGCGATAACAAAAATACAAGAAATGAGTAATTAAATTAAATAACGATTTTAATTACACTAAATAAAATTAAATGAGTATACTTTTATTTTACGCGAAACATGAATAAAACAGGAATAGTTAGATTTATATCGATAAGATCGGTAAAAACTTATACGGGCAAAGGTAACTCAAGCAATAACACTATCCCCCCGGCGTCTGCCTAATTTAAATACTAGACCCTATATCAATAAAGCGATACGACTTCTATATCTATGAGTACCAGAAAAGTACAAGTGCCCGTTGCTTTTTGCGAGTCGGAACAATTAATTGCGGAAAGATCTACATCTATATTATTGTTATGCAATACGCTTATCATAAATCCGTCATCCTTGAACGTTATGTCTTACAGTAGCGACAGTGGGACAGAATGCGAAAGCTGCTCGGTTAATTACTCACTGCCTGGTTGTCACGTGCGGCTTCAGGAACTCCATCTGGCCGGCCCAAGTCCAATGTTTGTATTTTTTGCTGTACGGGACCGAAGGATTCGTAAAGGTGCGCAGGTACTTCGCGTAACTATCCCGGAGGTGCCTCCATTTGTTCTTCGCTACTGCTCCTGAAACAATGTTAAACAACCGCGTAACATTTATTCATTCTCAAAGACACATCTACAATTTCTTTATTACGTTCCGAATGTTTGTGCTTGTGCAAGTATCGAGGAAATCTATAATGAAGTTGTGCAACTCTCGCTGGT
The DNA here is from genome assembly GCA_964023945.1 of Ectemnius cavifrons. Lineage (NCBI taxonomy): Eukaryota > Metazoa > Arthropoda > Insecta > Hymenoptera > Crabronidae > Ectemnius > Ectemnius cavifrons. Next base: position 2,414,093 of record OZ030379.1, read on the forward strand.
GCGGAAGCACGCGCGCAATGTTTTCGCGTTGGCCACGCGAGGCTGATGCCCGACTGAACAAATATTCGTCTAGATTAGTCTTGCACGCTTTACCGTTTTGCATGTTCATTCTCGCCGCTATGTCATTCCAGGCCTCAGTCTTTTTCATGATGTCTTTGTACTCTTTGTTCTTAATGTCATAGAGAATCGGATAGCCTTTCACGAGATCGATCAATTTCTCATTCTCGGTCATCATGATCACACGGCTCCAGCGCGACACAACCTGCACTCTCTCGAGCCGGAGTGACCAGGCCGCACCAGCGAACGGAACTACGTCGACCGGATGCGGTAAATTCGTTACGAGGCGTCAGTTTGGCCCGCATGCGGTCATCCGTCCCAGGGCCGACTGCTTCGGCTCCCGCGCCACCGCCCATGCATCCTCGATCACCCTCATCAACGTCATCCCCTTGCTTTTCTATAGGGTGACTCACTTGCCTTTCAATCACCTTTGCCGAATATAGCCTGCTATGGTAGACTGCTATGTAGAAAGTGCGTCTTTAACTTTAGAATCAACGATGTCCGTCTTGTATAACATATTATAAATATTATAAACGCGGGGATTATCAACGGGTATCCAGCAGTTGATGTAAACAAGAATACAGCTAATAGGCAGTGATAAATACCAAAGAAATGATTTATTTCGCAAGATTGCAAACGGGTGACACCATTTGCTGATTTTAATGCAAACGCATTAACCTGTATCAAATATTTCATTATACGAACGTTTTACATTATACATTAAACTTTCATTGTACGAACGTTTCGGAGCTTCTCCCTGTAGGCTATACGTTAAATATAATATTACATTCTATGCATAATGTATATAATATAATATAGTAATATATTCTCTTCAGAAGGCTAATTTATACATATGACATTCTATATTATTATCTATTATCTATATTATTACACACATATTGTACACACAGACACACATATATATATCTCGAACATGTGAGTATATAACTGCATGAATATTTAACAAAAAATGGAGGGGCGGGGGGGGGGGGCACGGTCTTAATTTAAAGGCAAGTCAATCACTTTGCACAGGGTTATGCACTTATCTTGGAATCACGATTGTTATTAACTATGCATCTAGTAATTTTAACAGTACACGAACGTTTCCCACTTTTCCTTCCTACTATTGTACTACTGGTTTGCGTATTAAGTATGAGGTTCAAAATCTCATCGGTCTATTAACAATCTATATTGATAGTGGCATAATAATTATGTGAAATCAATAAAATTTTAACGTTTGTTTTATAGCCATAATTTGCATAATTTAGAGAGTAGGATCATATCAATAATTGTCTGGTTTACAATAAATACAGGTAATACAAAGCACAGTGTATAGGATTTTACTGCAATTGCTGTGGACGCTTATTTGGAAATGGAAAAATAGTTTGAGGGTTAAATGAATTATTCATAGATGGGCAGGGTAATGCAGTTGTCTTTTAAACATTACGGTCGATGCCACTTTTATCCGAGAAATATGTATATTATATTATGCGCATTATTATTTACAACACGTACATAGGCTGTAGAGAAAAGTTTGAAAATATTTGTATATAATTAAAATTATTACATGATTTATAATTATTGTATGCACACTACACAGCAGGATAGACCTGAAAATGGTGATTTTACATCAAGTAAATCATTCTGTACAGTTCAACCATCAAAATATTTGTTATGTATTTCTTGAAATACACGAAAACTAGTATTCAAAAAACCGTACACATAGTGCTACAGAGTATTTAGATAGTATAAATTTCGAATAAAGTAATTCGAATAAGTAAGATTCTGTTGTACTTGCAAAGTACAGTTAAATTCATTGTGCAGTGTTAACCAATGTTACATATCATTAAACAATACCGAGATAAATTAGCGGTTTTTTATTTCTGCACGAAAGCACAGTGGATGAAAAAAGTGTTCGCACACACCCCTTTTCTTGGAGTAAATTTTGATAGAGAAGAAAGTTTCTCTATTTAAGAGGTAATACATATTCTCAATACAGAATGTTTTTTCTATATCTGTGTTATGACTAATATGCGAATATTATTCTTGCTAACTGCATATCTCGTTCTTTCTTTGTTGGTTAGCTACAAAGAATGGAAATTTTTATACCATAGCAGAAAACTTTCCAGTAAATAGTGGAAAATACACTAGCACTATAAAGCAATGCCGCTTGCCTCTAATTGATAACGTTTGCCGATAGAAGTAGCATTCTTATCGCCTATCAATATCCTTAGAAACGAAGAAAATGATACTTGAAACAGTTATGGATATCATCGGGCATAACTTCACTCTAGCCTTGATGGATAGTTGCTTCAGTGAAAGATCGGTGCATTTAATTAATTCAACAGATTGCCAATTTTCTTCATCATAAAATTGAACATGCACATAATAGTGTGGAAGTGAATAATGAAAAGATCTAACTCTTTCCAGCAGTGCACAATTGAAAACATAACAAAGGTATTTATTTCTTTCGTATAATAGACTTAAACAAGTAAGTATATCGGATTCCATGAACCATTTATCAGCGATCAACTGTTAAAAAAAAGAGAAAAATGTTGATTGTAAATATCGACTTCCTGTGGCTACCGTAATACAATATTGCTTAGACGTTACAAGTTGCAGAATACCGTTTCTTGGTATTCAAATAAGTGATGCGAAATCAAAATAGTATCGAAATTCGGATTAAATAATAATGTATTAGTATCTGCCGTTTAATACAGAATGAAAACTTCTAGACTCTCGTGATGGATTATTTATTGCAATGGTTGAGCAGTTGGGCCGCTGACAGAATCATCTTGGTTGTTTGGGGAAATTAGGAGACACTGTTATTTTTTTCCCCCTATTTATTCTTTCATTAATTATTCGTGTTATGTCTTCCCTTATAATTGTATGTGTACTTATGTATGTATGCTTAATAAATTAATTTATTTAAAGTATATAATAATAGTGAAGAAAATAAGTAAATGTCGTACTATTGTTTGTTTATTTATTTATTATTTTTACTCATAATGTTTAATTTAACTCTTTTCATCTGTGCAGCTGTTGTCTTTGTTAGATTGTCAATTCGCTTTTCATTCTTTTAAACAATATGTCTTAAACGCCTTTTATCTTTGAAGTATCCGATACTTAAACCTCAGCACTGTGCATTTTAAGTGTTTTATTTCAAACGTACTTCGAAATATAATTGATTTATAAGAACAAATTTAAATAACTTTTTTTTACTAATTTTATTAAACATAGAATTAGAACTTTACTGAGGTTTCTCGGAGTTCCACCCGATCAAACTTGACACTAAACGAATGAGTTCTAAGTTTTAATGTTTAGTAAGTACCAACATGCTAAAACAATTGAATCTCTTTTATCCTTAGAAACCAGAAAAATAACATAACAGAGTGTTCGAATATTGCTATAGATATGTACATTGTCTTGTTTTCGAGTAAGCGCCTACAATAATTGAAATAAAATCCAAAACACTGTTTATTTGTATTACTTATGTTTATTACAAACATGACAATTCTTGATTCGACCCTACTTTTTAAATTACGCAGATTTGTCTGTTTTATAGATTTTATGGAATTATTATGCCACTGTCGATGCACATTGATAAAAAACCGATGAGATTCTGATACTCATACTTAATGATACTGATACGCGGACAAGTAATACAATGAGAAATAACAGCTTTTTACAACACTGGCGGGAACATGAGTAATGTAATATATAAAAACACATAGAACTACAAAAAGAGGTCAAACTGGTAAGCAAATGTACAGCGTGTTACCTTTGAATTTGTACCATCGTATCATATCCTTCCTACATGTTTTCATTAGACATGTATGTCGTTGGGTCGTACGTACATACAAACGCCCCAGAAATCCTGGTAAGAGTGGTCAAAACTGCTCCCGGCGATACATTTTTTTTCTAATTTTCCATGGGTTGCTTCTTGAAAGAAACAGCTTTCCTCAACATTTTAGGTTTGTGACCCTTTCCGTTTAAAAGTTATAGAGGAGTCTAATTTTATTTTTTTATCTTTTTCTGTCACAATATCGTAGAAAGAATTTTGTTTTTTTTTCAAAAACTTACTAAAGAAATATACAAAATATGGTTTTTCAGATTTTATCCTCAATGTACAGCAACTGGAGAATTATAATTTTCTTCGTATACGAAAAAAAAAAGTTGGCCATTTAATATGATGCTTTCGAGAAGCAATGACTCAAAAATTATGGAAGTCTCTTTCCTCCTTCACCATTCTCAACTTATTTCAGATTTTTTGAATTGGTGGAACAATCTATAAAAATAAAAACCATAGTTTTCGGAGTTTTTGGGGGAATATATATTTTTTTAGCTAAGTATCGTGCATAATTTAAATAAAAAATTACAGTAGCTACATGTGAACAGGATCTTACGCTACGCTTGCTATTTGTACAAGCGCGTAACGTGAAATGCCGCTAATGTCGTTAGCATTTGGCCGATATTCAATAAAACAATTATAAGATCTGGCATTAACGTGTCGAAATTTTATAGAAAACTTAAGAATATTTGTAGAACTTTTTGCATATTGCACGTTAATCTGGTTATCCTGATTTGACATTTGCGTTGAATAGGATATAACTTGAGATAATTGATACGTGCCTGTTAGCATCAGTACGATTATGAGAACCACCCTATTTGTGGTGTCGAGCTATTCGGGATTTTGAAGAGTCAGGGTGACGACCCGGAGACGGCTTTACCGACTTGGGGTAAAGCCGTCTCCGGGTCATTCCACGCGAACTGAGAAGCTGCATTTTGGTGATGTCAGGGATTTTGCTGAAAATTCACTATGTTGTTCCTGCGATGACATAAGGGGGGGTCCGCCTCATCGTTTCCCCAGATTCGTCTTTGGTTGGAAAATACAGACCGCCAAAGTCAACGTTTTCGCGCATCGGCGAAAATAGACCATTGCGGGAAAATTTTTTCTGAAGAAACTATTGGTCGTATCGATATGATTATTCAATGCAAGAAACTTGCATAAACTTTTGATTTTTAAATAAAATATCGAAGGCAACGCTCGCCGAATCTGAAATGTATTTCAATATGTACCTTGTACCTTTGTCTATCGAAAACTGTTTTCTTTGGAATGGCAAAAATAGTCTAGGTATCGGATAAAGACAATTAACCAGCGACCCGACCAAGGCTGCGAATCCAGCTTCTCAGTAGGCGTGGAATGACCCCTGCCTCAGTTTTATAAGAAAGCGGCATCGACTGCCACTTATAAGAAAGACAATGTAAGACGGTCACTCGCTGCGAATGCACTTTGGTCCTGTGACGAGTCGAAGTTAAAGAACTCCGATACATTGTCTTTTACCACCGATTGCAAAACGGATCTGACCACAGGGTGGGGAAAACTATGTTTTCCAGGCAAGCCGACTGTGGCAAAAACAACACGGCACTTCCTCCAGAACTACCATGACAATTGGTGGCCCACAAATTGAAACTTAATATGCCTGTAAAAAAAATCTTTACATCATTCTCTGTCACTTCAGGAAAATCAAGCAAATTTTAAAATGTTAAATGCGCAAAAGGTAGGTTTCGTCTAGACCATGGATTAGCTGAAAACCCACACACGCCATCCACCTATCCGTTGAAATCCTAGCCTTAGAAATTCGATTTTTTAAACGTAGTAATACTGTGCTCGACAACATGATGCGAAATGCCATTATACGAGATTTAGGTTTAGAGGTTTAATTACGCGGTTCTAGTCGTCCCCACTACGCCTATCTCCATTGCATTACAATATGCACTTACTCGAAGCCTATAGATACAACTCTATATACCTTGTCTCTAGCAAATCTATGTCAGTACAGCTAAAAGTTAGTTTTTACTTTTTTAGATTGTTCCATAATTTGTTTGTCATTGCCTCCTAAAAGCATCATATTAAACGGTCGACTTTTTTTCTTCGTATAATTCCCCAGTTTCTATGGATTAAAATTAAACTCTGAAAAAACATATTTTGTACATTTCTTAACTTTTAAACAGGAATGATTAGAAGCCTAAAATTTGGATAAAAATCGGTTCTTTCCAGAAGCAAACCATGTAAAAGTAGACAAACTTTGTATCGCCGGCCGCAGTTTTGACCCTCCTTACCTTAGGTGTACCTTGCTAATTCATTTTTATGTTTTTTTCTGATACATGAAGACTAGTATCAACTAAAACCATAAAAATAATATAATAGAGTATTTGAATAAGAAAAGCTCTACTTTAATAATAAATACTGAATCTTTTATTGTCTCTTCTTTTTTCTACTAATATAAAGAATATTTGTTAGTCTATTTGTATATTTGCGATAAACTCGAAAACGGCTGAAGTTTTTTAATACGATTTTCTCTCCTGCATAAAGTTACGATTCAGGCAAACTATAGGCTATAAAATATTGGACTTTTTATTACTTATACGGGGTGTTTCAAAAATAACTTGAATATTTCAAAAAGAGTGGAGTCGAGTGTGTACATTATTAAAAGGTTATTACAACGGAAGCAGATTTTTAGTTGTATAAACGATGATAATGATTCTTGTTGCCTAAGTTTAGTATTTATTACATAAATGTATACAAAATTATATTGAATAATAAAATGGATGTCGAGCAAGGGAACATCTAATCGGAAGAATGAATGAATGTCAATGTTGTAATTACGGATAATGGGTCAAATTACATTTGGAATTTTAGTAAGGCTATCGCCGTAAATGTCAAATAATCATGATACTCCAAATGAACAAAGACAGCCTTGTCTCACTCGTATCATGTAATGGTATATGGGTACTCTGCGTGCGTCTACAGTAATTTTCAAAATTTCAAATGACATGGGAAGTCGAACAAATACACCGTTGGGAGATTGTTGCAGGAAGTTGCAACAACCTATTATTCTTTAAATGAAGTTATTATTAATGCGCACAGGAAATATCACCAGGGCGTTGCCAGATAGGATTGCTAGTTCCTTCTCTACTAATACAATAATGGACAACGTTGGTCTATTTGTTTGTAAATGACTAATTTTAATGCGATTTTCTCCCCTGTATTAATTTTGTAACTTCCATGTTATGTTGCAGCAATACTACATAGCTGTAACACGATAACGTAACTTTGTTCCTTCCGTGGGTCGTTGCAGCAAGGTTCTGTTAAATTGGGTGTTTACTGGGCATGTAAGCCGCCTAAAATAATTAGTTATGGATTATACATACCCTCGAACCTTTTTCAATTTTAGTACTGCTTCTAGATCGTTGATATACGTAAAGGAATCTTGACGCAGATGAAGCTTTCTTTTTAATAGAAACTTGACGATCTTTTTTAAATTATTCGTTTGTCTGCGAGCTTTTTTCTCTTAGACCAAACTACCACTTTTAATTCTAGTTATTGTTAACGTAAACACAGAATATCTTTGGGGGCCAAAAGCCAAATTCTTACTGGATAAGTACTAACATTCTCAATACTTCTTTAGCACTGTTTTTTTTTGCAGACAATGAGTCTACAAATGTCAAACTTTCCACCCAACTCGGACACTTTATTTTTAATGAACTTTTTATAGAATCTTGGTACCATAAAGGAATGCAAAACCTACTTTTTTACAGGCATGGTTCACCTTGCAGGGGTGAACAAAGTCTTCAAGTTAAGAGTGTAAATCGATAATGTCGTTATTTCTTAGAAATTACTGCAGATAGAACCGAGAGTTTTTGAAGAAATACATCGTGTCTCATCGCGATCGTTAGGCAAGTCACAGTTCTTTCGTTAGTTTCTCCCCCGTTCAAATCGTATCGTAAAACGAATTCATATTATTTGTAACAACATCTCAAAACCACAGAAACTTTCATTCCATATTTTGTGTTCGTATTATTTGTTCATTCAGAATATATTGAACATTATTCTAGTTTTCATTAAGAAATCATTTGTGTCATCATTACTAAATTCCTGTTTGGTCAACCTTGTTTCAATTAAGCATAATAAGGAAAAGAATAATAAAAGATCCCACGAGGATACATCTTTACCGCTCGACGTGTATCCGGCGAGCCATAGTAAGGTTTAACTCTAGCTTAGTGCATTCTTCCATGATCAATGAGCAGTCTTGAGTCTGGTTAAGGTGAAATAGCCCTTAGCACGATCCCAAATCTCTGTTCTGAGCTACTGGAAGCAACTAGCCATTCTTTTATTTAACAAGGTCCAGTCTTGAGTCTGGTTAAGGTGAAATAGCCCTTAGCACGATCCCAAGTTCTGTTCTGAGTTATTGAAAGTAAGTAGTATAAAGGGGTTAAAAGGAGTTTAGGGACCCGAATGCGGTTGAGTTGAAATAGCACTCAGCAACATCCCAGGATTGACGTAGGGCCGATTGGGAACTAGAAGACTCGAGTCTGGTTAAGGTGAAATAGCCCTTAGCACGATCTTAGAGCATATTTTAGGACTCGCGAAGCCTGGCTCGTAACAAAATAGAAAATGTATAACTATTTGTGAGTTTTCCATTCATCGTAAAACGACAAAGAAATTTCTTCAAAAATTTTCGGTTCTATCCGCAATAGTTTCTTAGATATAAGGCTTAGATATAAGACTTTATCGATTTGCACTCACAACTTTGACAATTTTTTACTCATTGAAACTGTATCATGACCATCAAAAACATATGTTTTTCATCTCTTTGTGGTACCAACATTCGGTAAAAAGTTTATTAAAATCGGAGCGTTCCCGTTGGGTAATGTCCTAGTCAGTTTTATAAAAGAGCATGAACATAACGCTAAAGGGCATAGCCGGATAAGAACGGCAAAAGTGCCCCCGGCCCAAAAATAATTCTCTCTTGCTCCACAGTTTCCTCTTCAAAACAAACAATTTTTCTCAAAATACCAGCCTTATAACCCTTCCCGTTTAAAAGTTCTAAGCAAAAATGTGTTTTTCTGTTTTTGTTTGATTTCCTTAATAATATCGCATGTAGAATTTTCTCGATTTTTTTTACGATCTTACTAATAAAATGTATCTCATGTAATTTTTATAGATTTTTTCATTAATCCGTAAAAAGTTACGATTTTTTAAAAACTAAATTCGGGTGGAAATTCGGGTTTTTGGTGTGATTCTTTCGGGTCTCAACCACGAAAAAATTACACAATGTGTCTTTTTTGCATACAATTACACTCTATTTTTTTCCGATTTTTCGATTTGGTGCTTCAATGTTAAAAAAATATAAAAACTAGTTTTAGTTGTAATTTTAGTATATTTGCTTGATCAACTGAAAAAAGTAACTAATTTAAGAGTAAAGAATAAATAGTAAAGAATAGACAGAACAGTATAAAGAGCAAAGCAGTTTCACGGTGAGCGCGCTGAAAATGCTCACGCCTGCGCCGATTTATGTGGCTCCCATATTAGCCATATCGAACGGTCTGAACATCAGTCAAGAGTATTTCCGAGCGATATTCACACCGTCGGAAAACAAAACACGTGCCAGCGAAAGATCGAATTGGTGATTGCGCTGCGAAAGTGCGGTCACTCACCGTAGCTCATAGAATACGAATGAATAACTTAATATATTGTATATACCCAGCAGTTTAAATTATTACCTTGAATACGACCATTCCATCCCATTAGACAACATCTATATTCATCCTTACAGAAGTAAGTTTTGTAACAGTTACATACGCATAACTAATTTGTTTTAAATATTGTTAATTGGCAACATAACCATTCATATTATATCCTTTATTTTTTGTTTTAGTATGTCATTCAAAAATACTATATGTATTAAATGCAATGTATTATTGCGAAAAGTACCAGGATTTAAAAAAGTTATACGTACTGATGATGAGGCACACTACGTAGCTTTAAAAATTGGAAAATCGGTAGCGATTAACGATGTACTGTGTAACAATTGTCGTGTTGCTGTAAACCGACCACCGAAATAAAACATCATACGTCAACCACCTGAAGACCCAACGGATGTTCTTCCTTTAACATCATCTCAGATATCTTTTTCATCTATTACGACTGCTTGGCAATCGTCGACAGAAGATCAAACTTTTTTTACTGATATTGCTGAAAAATCGAATATCGAAATCGAGCATGTTGAAATAGCGTTCCCAAGAGTCATTGCCACTTATAAATATTGTTGCATTTGTGTGATGTGCAAGAGACCTCACTGTGGTGCCATTTGAAGGTACGTGTGCAAGTATTCGTTAAAAGAAGATTCGTCTTTTAACGAATCTTTTATCGCTCGACAATACTCATGACTGATGTTCAGACCGTTCGATATGGCAAATATGGGAGCCACATAAATCGGCGCAGGCGTGAGCATTTTCAGCGCGCTCACCATGAAACTGCTTTGCTCTTTATACTGTTCTGTCTATTCTTTACTTCTTTACTATTTATTCTTTACTCTTAAATTAGTTACTTTTTTCAGTTGATCAAGCAAATATACTAAAATTACAACTAAAACTAGTTTTTATTTTTTTTAACATTGAAGCACCAAATCGAAAAATCGGAAAAAATAGAGTGTAATTGAATGCAAAAAAGACACATTGTGTAATTTTTTCGTGATTGACACCCGAAAGAATCACACCAAAAACCCGACTTTCCACCCGAATTTTGTTTTTAAAAAAACGTAACTTTTTACGGATTAATAAAAAAATCTAGAAAAATTACGCGTGATACATTTTATTAGTAAGATCGTAAAAAAAATCGAGAAAATTCTACATGCGATATTATTAAGGAAATCAAATAAAAACAGAAAATCACATTTTTGCTTAGAACTTTTAAACGGGAAGGGTTACAAGGCTGGTATTTTGAGAAAAATTGTTTGTTTTGAAGAGGAAACTGTGGAGCAAGAGAGAATTATTTTTGGGCCGGGGGCACTTTTGCCGTTCTTATCCGGCTATGCCCTTTCAATTACGTTCGCGTTCGATTATAAATGCCTCCCGCCAGGGTTCTGTTATCTCGATCGCTTTGCGAGAGAAAAGTGCGAAACTATCGTCCGATGGGCAAACTACATTGCGATAGATCAGATATGAAACTTTTAAAAATCTATACGATTATCAGCAGGAAAAGAACAGGGTCGTACGTTAACGGAGGTGATATAAAGCAAGCCAATGCAGGGAAATAGCCGTTTACGCTTTCTGAACTGGACGAAGCCAAGATGATTCTGCGGATTAGTGAGTAATCATTGTCATTAATACTAAATGTACCACGTTTGGTCAAATGACTTCTTTTTATGAAATGTTTAAATGAAGAAACTATGCACGTATATGTACATTCACTCCTGTAGACAGTTATGATTCAGGCAAACTGTAGAGATGTATAAATCATTGCAATATTTATCACTTATACAGAATGTTTCAAGAATAACTCCAAAATGTCAAAAGGAATGGGAGTTGATTTATACATTGTTAGCAAATTTTTTGCAACATAGATAGTTGCTGCAACCTTTAACCCAAATAGCACACAACGTCTTAAATACTCTTCTTTATGCGATTTTCACGGGTGCGCATCTTACGACATTCGTAGGACGTTTTCGTAGAACTATGTTCCGCCGAAGACATTCCAAAAATATTCACATTTCTTAATTTTTGAAACAGCTTCAGTACGACACCTTTATGTCTGTCACATTGCCAAATAAAAGACGTTTTAACAACGTCTGAAATTTGCACCTTTTAAATGTTTTAAAAATGCCTTTAATATACAGTTGTTTGGTAATGGTTTGGTAATGCACATTGTTCTAATAGTATATACATATATATACAACCTCGAAATTGGTTGTTTTCTCCAAACCAAACGTTGATTTTATTCAGCTGACATTTTTAAATATTGGTTTCAGAATGTAGTATATTAATATATAGTGAAAATTCTATCATTCACGAATTAAAGACGTATTTAAACCGGCTTCTACATGGCTTCTTGCAGCTTGGTTAGAACGTGTTCTAGATGTGTTAGAGCTTTTTACGTCTTTTATACGTCCCTTCGGACGTATTGTGGATTGTGGACGATTGTGGACGCCTTTAAAATGTTCCATTTTGTAACGTTGGACGTTTAACAAATGTGCGTAAGAGTTTTTGAGACATTGGTGGACATCCAAACAAACGATGCGAATATCCCCATCGGGTGTTTTAAAGATATTTTTAAAACGTTATTGTGCTATCTGGGCACTCATTAAATAAAATTATGTTGTTACTGTGTACAACAAACTTCAATCGAAGTTGAAGCCGCCTAGAACAATAGTAGTTTCTAAACTACGATAGAGATTGCAATTCAGAATTGAAATCCTGTAATGTTGAGTAAGTTAAGACTAAACGTACAACACCCAGTGAAACGACTGATTTTAAAATTCGATTCAACGATGCACTTATTGTTTTCATTCTTGTTGAAAATAAAAATGAAAATATATAATTTGTTGTATTATGATCTAAATGATATTTTGTCAATTAGATTTCGTATTAAAGTGACAACTGGCTAGACCCAAATTGGAAAATATGTTCTTTGTCTCATAATCGGTCATTCGAGCGGTTACGGAACAAGTAGCTATATGTACAGAGTCGACACGTTTAGTCTTAATTACAACACACATGACTCGTTCAAGCAATCATAAGCACGGCACAGTGCTCACGTAAACTTAACTCTACAAGTGCGATGTCTTTCATTCCAGTAGCATTGTTCACGTTGCTTTTGTGTAACAATGCGTTTGCTGCAACGAAAATTACGCGCAGCATAAAAGGTGCTACGCTAACCATAGAAGCAAGGCAAAATGATGTTGAGTTAACAATCTATGCGATCGGTAAGTCTAGAAAACTATTATCAACAGCTATTTCGATGGTCGCATAAAAATGTTATGCGAGATTCCAGAGTTGGTACATTACTTAATTATATTAATGTTGGAAAACATATTAAAGTCAATTCATTCAGAAAAGTTTGTATTATTCATTGTATAATACGCTTGATTGCATTTATCATTTCCATGTTAAAAACCGAAAATACGATGCTGCAAAAGCTTCTAGTTTTGGAGAAATATATTTTAAAAGATGGAGGAAAAAATAGGTTACGCTGATTTAATGCGAAAGTTAGATACAAATTATAACGTGTTCCCACAGCACAATATAAAAGTGTCTCCTCGCAAGAGCAAGAACGACGAACTTTTTATTGCTTAATTGATACTGAGGGTCTCTGTATTATCCGTATTAGTATTTTAATTATGTTAGCATCAATACATGAACAAATACGCAGCAACTTTTGCCGCTGACAGTAGAAATATTAAGGAAGCTTTGAAACATTTTCAACAAAAACCGGCACCTTTCTCTAGAAACATCAACCGTCAACAACAAGATCACCATTGTTTGACAAAAAGTGGAGGTTTTCATAAAAATGAAAGAATTAATATTTTCTGGACAATTGAATCCCTTGTTGTTTAGCTCATTGCATTCAGCGAAAATAGACAATAATATAGAATTCACGAGTTATTAATTCGTGCCGTAACAGTTAACAAAAATTAAGACTAAACTTCTGTATCGATTAAAGAGCGACGTTGTTTCGGAAAAGTATAGTGGGCTCTGTTTCAGAGTAACATAAACAGCGATTAAAAAAAGGATTCGCACATCTAGTTTCTATTGGAGTAAATTTTCGCATATTGGCAAACTTTCTCCTCACGGAAAATACATATTCTTCCAGCAGAATGTTTTTTTAAGAAAAGTGTGCCGAAAAAATCTGTGTGTGCAAATACTTTTATTAACCGTTGAATATACATATATACTATTTGGAGCGATGCTCTACCAACTCTTTTGATGATTGGTTATCTGATGCCAATTAAATTACATTATATACCATGTAAATCTGTTACCATAATGAAAGAAATGATAGAGACTGTAATTATTATATAACAGTCATTATCAATTCCGCAGAATTCCGCAATCTGTGTAGAGGTAAACGCATTTGCCTTGGAATCACAACAGACGGTCATACACTGTTGTATACAGGATTATTTTAAAGACAGTTACGTGCGGGAGTCTTTTAAGTCTTCACTTTTTATGTACAATATTATATTGTATATGCAATGCACATAATGTGTAAAGCATATCCTGCCTGATAAAAACTGGGACGCGACGGCGCTGCTTCCAAGTCAAGTGAATCATTCTGTATATGTATCTTTGTATAAGTAAAGATAATTAAAAAGGCGCTGAAGATACTGAATCCCCATCTAGAAATCGGATTCTCGCAAAACATTTTTTAATTAGTCTGTACATTATTGCGTGGAGCTATGGAAACGAACGAAATTAACATACAAACGACTTCGCAGGCGTAAATATGCGCAATATTCTTCACACAAAAAATCCTGGTGTTGCGAAGAAACCGCTGTCTCTGGATGAAAACTGCGGCTCGAATAAGGTTTGCGTGAAGAATGGCAACGCGACCTACGCGACCATCGGAATAAGTCGCAACTCGGAAATCGTCAACATCTCGCGAAGTGTTGCTAATCCAGACGCTGAATTAACGGACTGTTACCAGCTCAATGACAATGTGCAATGGTATGGTGGGCCACAATTGCGATACCAGCATTGGCCGATACAAAATATGTACTTTGAGGAGGAGCCGTACATTCCGACGCATCCTGTAAACATGGCTGTATCCGAGCGTTACTGGCTCTCTAGTCAAGGAATCTACCTCTACGTGAATGAGCGAGTCCCACTCTTCCTCGACCAAAATAATCGCAAACCTGGGTATATGTGCTTCATCGCCAAGAACAAGAATCCATACAGGGAGAGAAAAACCATCACGCTCAACTACGAGTTTGGTGTTTATGCCAATCCTCGACTGGCACACGAATACGTAGTCAAGGCCCATCTTGGGATACCCAAGGGTATACCTAATACTAGAATGGTTCAGTATCCCATATGGTCCACCTGGGCTAGATACAAGGCGAATATTAGTGAAAAAATTGTCGACGATTTTGCTGACGAAATTGTCGCCAACAAATTCCCGAACAGTCAACTGGAAATCGATGACAACTGGGAGACTTGTTACGGATCTGCTGTTTTTGACCCAAAGAAGTTTCCGGATGTTCCAAAACTCACGAAACGTCTGAAGAGTAAAGGCTTCCGCGTTACTTTGTGGATCCATCCGTTCATCAACGAAGGCTGCGAGCCCGCCTACTCCTTTGCATTGAAAAATAACTACTTTGCTAAAAGTTTGGATGGAAAGGTTCATACCTCCTGGTGGCAAGGTACGCAATAATTCTTTTCAATTTGTTACGAAAAATGATGTAGTTCATTTTAAACAAATTAGAACTGTTACTTAAGAGGCCTTTTCCATTGTATTGGTCGGGAAATAGGTGTTGTTGAGAATCTTTACCAATAGTGGATAGTTTTGCATGAAAAAAGGAATATGCGGTGTATAGGATTACTCTGTCCTGGAACACTTGAAACAAAAATTGCGTCGATATTGACTAAGTATGCATTGGGATAAGGGATCATTCACTCTGGTTGATAGATTCCGAAGGATAACAAATAGCAGCATACACAACTGAAAATATCGTTTTGACTAAAAAAAAAATTTCGAATTGCTACACTAGAGTGAACAATGCCTTACCTATATGTATATATAATGTAAATGTCATAACAAGCCGTTGAATAAATCAAAGAAAACTTCTGCAAAGCAAATCTCTTTCTTCATTGCGTGCGCGATTCATGTCACGCAAGAATTATGGGAATTTGGCAATACAAAAATTATACATACACTAGCATGAGTTTCACTCGTCCGCTTCGCGGGCTCGGGAAGAATGCTACCCAATGACCCTCAACGATTGTAACAACAAGAAAATTCATCATTTTATTTGTCCCCAATTCCCCGCTTTCTGATGTGATAGCATTATAATACACACACAGTTTACTCTCAGGACCGTTTGTTTTCGAACAGTACAAATTCTATTGAAATCACAATTTTCAGTAATTTTCGCGCCAAGTTAGAAGAAACAAACATACAGAAAACGCCTACAGATTTATACATGTAGAGTAGAGATATAACAAAATACGTTAATAATAAACACATCGAGTTTCATTTTATTGTACTTTTCGTAAATTTTATCTTTTATTTTGATGTTCATTTTTTGTCAACCTATTCTTGGATTCAGGTATCTGTCATAATCGTTTTATCGTACAGGTGTTGATGCGGCCGCAATCGACTTCACGAATCCAAAAGCTGTGGCTTGGTGGGTAGGCCGATTGAAGCTTCTGGAGAAATTGGGAATCGATAGCTTTAAATTCGATGCCGGTGAGGTTTCCTGGCTACCACAAGTCCCATCCTTGACGGGACCTCTTGACATGCAGCCTGGTATTTTCACATACGATTACGTGAATGCCTTGTCCAAGAACTTCGACGACAACATCGAAATGCGCGTTGGATGGCGCAGCCAAGAATTGCCGAACTTTGTCAGGATGATCGACAAGGACACAAGGTGGACTCTCAACAATGGCATTCCCACGTTGATTACTACCCTCTTACAAATGAATTTGAACGGTTATGTACACGTTTTGCCCGATATGATCGGTGGAAACGGATACCTAAATGGAATGCTTAATGGAACGGTGTACCCACCGAAGGAACTGTTCATCAGATGGCTACAAGCTAATGTCTTCATGCCGTCGTTACAATATTCATTCACACCCTGGGACTTCGATCCTGAAGTAAGTGAACTTTCCCTGAATATGTGTTCTATAGGATTACAAATTTCGAGTTCCCGTGACACAATGAAACGATTATTTCTGCTTATTTCTAGACCGTGGCCATTAGTAGAAAGTTCACCGACCTCCACGCAAGAATCACTCCTATGATTGTAGAATGTATGAATAACGCCGTGAAGAATGGTAGCCCTGTGAACCCGCCAGTTTGGTGGGTGGACCCAACTCATCCAATCGCTCACAAAATTGCTGATGGTACATATAATGATGTGGATCATTTTATATAAGACAACTTCTTGGATACATGATTAATAACCACGAAAATAACTTTTCGCAGAGTTCATGTTGGGCGAGGATATTTTGGTAGCTCCAGTGGTTGAAGAAGATGCTGTGACACGTGACGTGTTCCTCCCTACCGGAAGGTGGAGGGATGGAAATACGAATAAAACGTATGTTGGACCGGCATGGCTAAGGAATCACCCAGCACCCTTGGATGTTCTGCCTCATTTTTACAAGATAAAGGCATAATGGAATTGTATAGACTTCAAGTTCGGCTTACGTTTGTACGTTTGTAATACTTGTACTGATAAATCTGTATATTCTAATAAAATATGACTGCACTACTATAACAATATTCGTGGAACATCTCACATACGTTCGAGACGCATCTCGATCGATCGAGGATTCGGTAGAGGCCGATCCTCTATTGTTTTTACGGACAAAGCGCGACAGCGGCGTGTGATTGCCAATCTGCTCTGCATGTTGCAGTCACACCCGAAACATTCGTGAAGCAACAGGCGAATAAAAGTCACTCTGATATCTGAAATGATGTTCCTAGTATGTGCCTTTTCTCTCAACCTATTACAAAAAATTCAAAAGTAGGATTGATGCCTCGCGCGTGAGTTTATGCCAGACCGCGGATGGTAAGTGTTTGGAAGGTTTAAGTGAATTATGTGAACTTATGGACATTTTCGAACACCTATGAACGCTTATGAAAATTTATGTGTCAACCTTTATGTACTGTGACGTGGTTTTCTGCCCCTCACAAATATACAGCGTATTGCACATCTTCGGGCACGCTCAGAGCTCGGGGTGGGGATAGGCGGTTCACGGGCTCGCTTGAATGCGCATTGGTTGCCTGACGTCGTCATTTCTGTACTTTTTCACGATTATATTCTGCTAAGTTTACAGCTACGACTTTTCCGAGTATGGGGAAAAGAGCAGTAACATTAGGATCGGCAGGCTACGTATCGCCGCGTAGCCAGGGCCGCATTACACCAACGCTGCTTATACTATCAGACTTTTGGATATAGGGAACTTGGACGCTGCTGTGGTCAGCCGTCGGAATCCGCCGATTTTTCGGTCGGTAGGGTCAGAGGGACATCCACTTGCTTGCTCCGGACAGGGCTTGGGGGTGCGGAAGAGTCGGCACCACTTTCCTCCTGCCCTCGCCATTGATCCACCGTTGTGGCAACGTGTGGGATTCCCGACGTTTTCGTGTTGTCCATTCGCGGAGTACACATTTGTACACGCTGTAAGAATGGACATTAGTGTTGTGGGCTGGCAGAGCAATTGCCAGCCCGAAGGATTCCTCCCTTCACCTTAGGGCAGGGTAACCTGCGGGTTACCTGCGGTCCTGCCAGAGTTTTCGCGCGTGCGAGGACTCTGATTTGTTCGATTCTGGGAAACGGCGGTTTTTGGCCGAGCCGCCGAATTCCCGCGAACTTACGCCGCGCGGATTAGCGGGTACCGAGAAGTTCCATGTAAGGATTGTAAGTGTCCCTGAGCCAATCAGGGGGTGGTCAATCCTCGGAGCGCAATGTTCGAGTATATGTAAAGTGAGCACCTTTTGGCCGGAAAAATCAGTCTTTCGCTGATGTCAAGTATGTTCACTAGTGTATTCAAGATTGTCCAGCCAACTCCAGCCGAAGCTTACCGCGACTCCGAGGGTCCCAAGGATCACGCTACCTCCTTTCCTACTGCGGAATTGGTAAGTTGTAATCTCCCAGGCTCATTATAATATCGAAATTGTTCCTTCATAACGGGTTCTGAGGTTAACCCCTCTCGCTTAATGAATATCGCGAAAATATCGTGAGAATAGCGTACCGAATATTGTTGGGATTATCGCTGCGACTATCGCTATCCTACGCGTTCACCATCCACGTGCAGTAGGGTTACGTTCGAATACCGCGGCGGCCCGTGGCCGCCATTTCGTGAACGCTTGGTGGTGAAGTAAGCAGCGGCGACTTCAGCCTATATCTTTTCGCTTGTGAGATTATCGTTCGAATATTGATGACTATCGTTCTCTCCTATGAGTCGTGAGCAGGGTTGAGTAATAGTGAATACTTTTACGGTGCGAATACTTAAATTCAGCTTGAAAATATACTGAATATTTATATTCAGCCCAAAAATGCACTGAATATTTGTATTCAACCGAAAAATGCGCTGAATATTTGTATTCAGTCGAAAAATGCGCTGAATATTTGTATTGAGACGAAAAATGCGTTGAATATTTGTATTCAGTCGAAAAATGCACTGAATATTTGTAGTGCATTTTTCGGCGGAATATAAATATTCAGTATATTTTCAAGCTGAATATAAGTATTCACACCGTAAAAGTATTCACTATTACCCAACCCTGGTCGTGAGCCTCCCCGTCTCTGCTGAGATTAGCCAGCCATCGCGTTTCCATCCTTTGGAGGTCGACTGTGATTATTGTCGCTGAATTATATTATTGTCGAGAGTATCGTTCGTGTGAATATCGCATCGCGTCTCGGTCGTGTGAGTATAGAACCGAATATTGTAGAGATTATCGCCCGCGTCTACCGCTCGTGTGACTATCGCTCCGCCTTCGTCTATCGCTCGTGTGAATATCGTTCCGTGTTCGTGTATCGCTCGCGTTTACCGTTCGGATGACTATCATTCGGTCTTCGTGTATCGCTCGTGTGGCTATCATTTCGGTCTTCGCTACCGCTCGCATATACCGATCGAGTGTCTAGCGTTCTGTTCGCGTCCATTAAATCATTGCGCTTAGCGAATCACAGGCGATCTCCCAAGTCAACTTGGTGAATTTTGTCCTGTTTCTTCTGTCACTAAATTTGCTCAACCCACGGGGATCCACCGCCTCACCCCGACCCCTTCGCACGAAATTACCTTCAGGGAAATTTCATGACAAAGAATTTGGCTCCTCAGTGGAATCAAAGGAACGGCCGTGTTAGGGAATTTGGTCACAGTAAGTACTATCAGGAAAATATTTAAAGAAAATTATTCCCGATCCTCGAGAACTGAGAAATAGGCTCGAGAATAATCGGAATGGAGGAGAGACTAATAATTTCGCCCGCAAGGAAGGTTCTTGAACGATTTCTAACGAATTCTGTTAGCTGAGACTAGTATAAGCTTTTTTTGTCGTCTTTGTCTAGGATGCTCCTCAAGGGGGCACGCGATTTATTTCCGTTCTTGATTGGGATGGGGGGAATATTGATTTGGATATCGATGCCGATGTTGCGTCTATCAGGAGACTCGGTAGAGTCTCGCGCCAAGTAGTTAGCTATAGCTATACAGCGCGAGAAGCCGAGGCTACTTATCCCGACGCGTAGCGGTTTTCAATCGATATAAGACTTTCACCTCGATTTCCGAAAAAGTTACAGCTTGCAGGCATAACTTATGAATCAAGCACAGCCTAATTTATTTTTCTGAATCCAATAAGCTAAAGAGCAAGGAAATTGGTCCATGCGTTCAAGAGATATGAATTTCCTCCTCTTATTTTCTCGTGCGAAAACGATTCAGAAGAAGATTCAGACCAAAAATGTAGGTCACATATTTTCCACGCTAGGTGGCAGAATGTTCATATATTTTTAGCTTTGTAGCTGGGTCATTCCACGCCAACTGAGAAGCTGGATTTTGGTGATGTCAGGGATTTTGCTGAAAATTCAGTATGTTGTTCCTCAGATGACACAAGGGGGGGGGGGGGGGGGGTCCGCCTCATCGTTCCCCCAGATTCGTCTTTGGCTGGAAAATACAGACCGCCAAAGTCGACGTTTTCGCGCATCGGCGAAAATAGACCATTGCGGGAAAATTTTTTCTGAAGAAACTATTCGTCGTATCAATATGATTCTAATTTTGTTTTACTTGGAAAAGGCCGTTCTATTTAACTATATTTTTTGAATGGTTCGTAGATTAATTATTCAATGCAATAAACTTGCATAAACTTTTGACCTTTAAATAAAATATCGAAGGCAACGATCGCCGAATCTGAAATATATTTCAATATGTACCTTGGACCTTTGTCTATCGAAAACTGTTTTCTTTGGAATGGCAAAAATGGTTCAAGTATCGGATAAAGACAATTAACCAGCGACCCGACCGGCCGGGTCCATAGAAGACCATTGCGGGAGAATTTTTTCTGAGAAAACTACTGGTCGTATCGATATGATTGACATTTTGTTTTACTTGGAAAAGGCCGCTCTATGTAACTATATTTTTCGAATGGTTCGTAGATTAGTTATTCAATGCAATGTAGATTAATTATTCAAAATATAGGTGACGCGCCCGGCCGGTCGGGTTCCTGGTTAATTGTCTTTATCCGATACCTGGACCATTTTTGCCATTCCAAAGAAAACAGTTTTCGATAGGCAAAGGTCCAAGGTACATATTGAAATATATTTCAGATTCGGCGATCGTTGCCTTCGATATTTTATTTAAAAGTCAAAAGTTTATGCAAATTTATTGCATTGAATAATTAATCTACGAACCATTCAAAAAATATAGTTAAGTAGAACGGCCTTTCCCAAGTAAAACAAAATTTGAATCATATTGATACGACCAATAGTTTCTTCAGAAAAAATTTTCCCGTAATGGTCTATTTTCGCCGATGCGCGAAAACGTCGACTTTGGCGGTCTGTATTTTCCAACAAAAGACGAATCTGGGGAAACGATGAGGCGGACCCCCCATCTCAGGAACAACATACTGAATTTTCATCAAAATCCCTGACATCACCAAAATCCAGCTTCTCAGTTGGCGTGGAATGACCCAGCTGCGAGATGATGTTATGGTAGAGAGAGAAGGCAGATGTGAGCTGCTGTTAGAGAGAGATGCTAGACATGTAGAAAGAGACTAACTAACACGAGATGGATAGATGTCTTATTTCCTTGACGTTCGAGTGCTTGGTTATGTAGGCTATTTTATGACAGGAATATCTTACGCGAGGATATCTGACAAATTTAACAGTTTTATTCTCTTATTGGTACAGCTTTATGACCCTACTCAATCTAACACTGTTAAGCAATATCCTCTTATTCAATACAATTATAGACTACCAAAGTTGCCAAGTGCATAACCAGGACCCACTTACATGAAAAAGCAACAATTTGTTCACCAAGTGATACTTCAGGTTTTTCGTGTAAATGATTTTTGAACTACGAACCTTACTAGTAATCAATATTTGCTCAGTAAACTTTAGATCTTTGACTTCTGTAGTTTTGAATTATGTATCTGTTCAGCAAGTTTGAAATCTATAATTGAACTGGTTCTTGGGTACACCCTTGTCAAATTTGACATTACAAATGTGTTGAATAAGAGAATTAATAGAACTTATTAAGTGTTGAGTCTAATCGTAATATTAATTTAGGGGCATACTAGTCGTGGAAAATTAGTAGTGCTCATCAAGTTTGAAGCATGTCGCTTAAGTCGTTCTTAGCCTACACATTTGACAAGTTCCACACTTTTCACATGTGTCGAATGAGGAGAGGATGTATAATTTAAGCGAAGGACTCCAAATTTGTTAGACGAATATGAATTGTCTTTGAACTCCATATAATGAAGTCCAACGCTTCATATATTATATTTGTTACGTCCTTCGCTCCTGAACGTAACACATCATACAGATAAGCTGCATCCTCCTCTTATTCGTCATATTGTTGAAATAGTAAACATGTCAAATGTGTAGCTTGAGAATTACTTAAGCCAAAGATCTGAAATGTATTCAGCAAATACTGATTGGTAATGGCGGCATGTTCTTAAGTTGTGTCAGTATCAGTATCTACTCATCAAATTGTAAACCTGTCGTTTAAGTGGTTCTTAGCTCCACATTTAACAAGTTTCACACTTCACAAACTTAAGCGAAGGACTCCAAATTTGTTGGACGAATATGAATTGCCAGTAGATAGCATGCCTTTGAATTCCATATAATTAAGTCCAATGCTTTATATGTTACATTATACAGCCAAGATGTGTCCTTGTCACATTGTTGAAGTATTAATTAAATCTTTCACTTTTGTAGTATTTGAATTATGTATCTGTTCAGTAAGTTTGAAATCTGTTACTGACGTGGTTCTTGGGTATGCCCTTGTCAAACTTGACACTACAAATAGATAGATAGCATGCCCTTGAATTGCATCTAATTAAGACCAACACTTCGTATGTTACATTATACAGATAAGTTGTATCTTCCTTCTATTTGTCACATTGTTGAAGTATTAAACTTGTCAAATGGGTAATAACAAATTATATTTTTATTTTACCGATTAACTAACAAAAAGAATTGAAATCCCCCCAAAACCATTAAAATGAAAAAAAACGCCAAGTAGTCAGCCCCCCCGCCATCCCGGCTCCGCAACCCACCAACCTTGTCAAAATTATTTAAAAAATTACCAAAAATAGAAATGGATATCATTGGTAAACAAAAGCCAAGTTATAATTCAGATATAACTAATAACATACAAGAAAGCCAAGTTTTCATTCAAAGATATCTCGAGTTAACTCGCATTAGCAATTAACAATAAATTCACAATAAATTAGCGATTAACAATAATAAAAAAAACTTGGCGTGTGCGCGCTTCATTGCGAGGTAAGAAACCAATGAGAAACTAATTTAAATCTAACATTCACTTTACTACAATATAAAATCCTAAGAAATCTTACATTTACAGTTCAATCACATGTACTATACATATACTACACAGAAAAGCAGGTTCTCAATTCGTCTCGAATATATTTCTTTCAAAGTTTTCCAGCAATATTACCAGAGCAAGTGCCTTGAATGAAGCGCGCACACGCCAAGTTTTTTTTATTATTGTTAATCGCTAATTTATTGTGAATTTATTGTTAATTGCTAATGCGAGTTAACTCGAGATATCTTTGAATGAAAACTTGGCTTTCTTGTATGTTATTAGTTATATCTGAATTATAACTTGGCTTTTGTTTACCAATGATATCCATTTCTATTTTTGGTAATTTTTTAAATAATTTTGACAAGGTTGGTGGGTTGCGGAGCCGGGATGGCGGGGGGGCTGACTACTTGGCGTTTTTTTCCATTTTAATGGTTTTGGGGGGTATGCCTTTTATTTCTGTAGATCGAGCCCCACAATTCAGCCAGTCCCTCGGCTATCATAACTGGCCGCAACCCTGGATGACACGGATCCTTTGTGCCTCCCTACTTTTAATATTTCGCGTTGTTGCGAACCACACTTGGCTCAGACCACGCTACGGCTACGACTGCGACTGAGGCCCCGTAACGGTTTTTACGCACTCTGCGCCCCCTAGCTCGCTGTCTCCGCACACGACACTCCTCTGTCTCTTGTACGCTTACATCATACGTCTTATACGCTTACACTAGTTGCATGGTTATGACGTTATTTCCTCTGAATTTCGGTGGGATGCAAGACGCTAATTTCCTGACACTTCGGCCCGGGAGATTCTTAGCCAACAATTCCTATGACTCGAACATGGGCGCCAGGCATCGAAGATGCCACACAAAAGTACTCTAGCAAAACGAAAAGGAACGGCCACATGGAATCTCCCGAGGCGCGTGATGAGTGCTTCGGCTAGATCAAGACACAAGGAGAGCACGTGCATCAACACGAGTGAACAAGCCAGTGAATGCTGGTCGAATCGTCAGTGAATGGATCGTTTTATTAGGCGAGAAATAATGGTAAGCCTGGTCCGAATCGTTCTTCGGCGATCTCGAACGAGGCACGTGGTTTCAAGTTAAGAGATGCCGAATAGTGCAATTCGATAGACGCTAGCTATGACGCAGTTGACCGGGCAGAGAGCGGACAGTCTACCCATATCTGGGTCAAAGGCGGAATTAATAACTCGACTCCTGGCGAGAGATCCAGATGGAACTATCGAGGAGGAGTCGAATGGCATCCCTGCGAGCGATAAGGAAGCCGCTCAATCAACTTCGCAGCCGAATGTTCGAGATCAAGGTCAGAACATCTCTGACAAAGAGCTTTTACTGAAAGAACTAGAACTCTTACGGCGGCAGAACGAGCTGGCTCAACGAGAATTAAGAGTAGTGAATATGGAAAATGACATGTTAAGGAATATTCCACAATCAAAAGCGCTTCCGGTCAAAGTGCACGTTCGAACATAAATCTTGGAGCAATCGGTAAATTGCTAGTCGACTCCGACGGGACTGACGGAACCTTTCGGCAATGGGAGTGTGATAACTCTCTGTTTGTATGTCTTTCTCTCTGGTCCTTCTTGCTTGTTGACTCTTACCACTTTACACTCTTACTGGCACCGAGCACCCTTGCTCCGGGCCCCCCGTGACTCTCGGATGCGGTCGAGTGGTTCAGCCCCTCCCAAACTCATCCGACTCTGTCCGACCCATTTCGCCCTCCTGGGTTGCTATCGGTCTCCACAGGAGAAACAGCTTCATCTTCTGCGTTCATTATACCATCTCGATGAAGGGATGACGAAAATAATCATCGGCATAAAATTAAAAGGCAAGGCAGCTTCCTGGTTCCACACGCGACCCGAACATCTCAAATTAAGCATTGATCTTCTCTTGGAGGAAATGAAGAAGATGTACGGGCACTGCCCTAGTAAACTGCAATTCAAGCGAGAATTCGAGCGACGGAAGTGGAAAGCAACTGAGTCATTCGTCAATTATTTACATAATAAACTTCTCTCAGCCCAGAGAGTATCAGTCGAAGATTACAAGACGTTTGATAACTTGATCGACGAAATCGGAGATACCCAGTTACGCAGACAAGCGAAGATACAAAACTTTAAGGATGTCGCGTCTCTACTCGACGCGTTCAGAACGATGACGTGGTTCAACGACACATCCCGTGCGAAGCAGAAAACAGCATCTAAGGGTGAACGCAATGCGAAGCGGAATTTAGCAGAAGACAAGCCGCCAAGAAAATTCCTGGGGTGCTCCAACCGGAACAGAGCCAGCCACACAGCAAACGATTGCAGACTTCCGAAGCGGGATCGTGGTTTTTGCTATGCCTGCGGTGGAAAAGACCTCCAGGTTCGGGATTGTCCAAAGAAAAGCGATTCCGTAAATATGCTCCGTGCCTTAAAAGACACCTTCCGCAAAAAGGTGACAGATGACATATATTGTTTAGATTTTGCACGTAACCTGTGTGTAGAAACGCTGATGCACACGGGCAGTCCTATTAGTTTTATTAAGGAGAGATTTGTTACAAGCGGCGAACAGAACTTTGTTAGTTCGTAACAGCGCTATTGCGAGATTAATAATTCCGAGCTCTTAGTTCAGAGAAAAATACAGGAAGACGTTACTTTAGATGGAAGTACGAGAAGAAAATTAGAGCTTTGAGTAGTTCCCGATAGTGCGGTACTTGTCCCCGTAGTTTTAGGAACAGATATCACAAAGTTGTTCGGTTATAAGGTAATTGGTAACAACGGTATGAAAACCCAGAAGTGGATGCTCGAAGGGACGAATTAGACGAGCTATAAGTCGGGCCGCTGAGAGAATGAATCCGGTGAGGGAGGGTAGCCAGGCGGACTCGGCCGAAATTTTACCCTCTCCAGTTACGTTTCGGGAGTTCCGTAGCCTGGCTTCCCCTCACGCGCTTTCTACTCACACATGCTAAGCGCATTGTAGCCACGCTATGCGTCTGTATTTGAGATTTGAAGTGAGACGGGGACCCGCCTCCGTTCACTTTCTTAACATAGAGAGTGAGTCTAATTCTCATTATACATATTTTGCCACCCTGAACGAAACAGTATTCGGTAATGGAAAGTCCACGTTATATTTTGAAATCAGTCTTAGAGTGGCCAATCTACCCTAGCATTACTTTATTCACAAACTAAAAGTTTATTTAAATACCTTATACTAAATGGAAAATCTACGGGTCCTGAAAAAATAATAGCTATAAAGTTTGTTTCTGCCCGAACAAAACAAGAAAAGAACAACGTCGATTCGTCCAGCGGTTTTCGCAACAAAAATTCTTCCGTAATAGTCGCATTTAACGAAAAGGATAAAATACCCTACTTTGACAGTCTCTATTTCTTACACAATTACGAATCACGGAAAATGAGAATATGACCTATATCTATTTTCTTATGGGGAACAACGTGTGAATTTCAGGAAAATCTGAAATGCCAGTTAGATTTCTCAGCGATCAGGATTAACTGATCGCTGAGAAATCATAATGTTAAATCACGGTAATCTCGTGTACTGAATATAGTATCTCATGTTAGTCTAAATTGGTGTTTTGATGCAAAAGAACTGATCCGTTTTAAGAAAAATGACACCTAACCCTGGCTTGCGAGTCGCTCAATGTGTCAAACGGAGACAGGCGCAGCTTGTCTTTATCTAAGTTAGGCTGACCCTATTGGGTTGGGCAACCAATACCGAGGTCGTGTAGATGCATAGCGCTAGGACCGCGACGCACCCACGTGTCAAGGGAAGTGGCAATGACTGCACTTGGGTGAGGGAAGTCTCACGTTCATTCTCTCAGCGGCCCAACTATAGTAATAAACAACGAAACAAGACTGCAAAATCAGATTAAACTTAAAGAATTGGTTACGGTAAAATATATACAACCGATAGATATCCCTCCATGATACGAAACCGATTCATCATACTCCTCGGAGGCTGTCATTTTCTGAAAAAGAGAAATTGCGCGAAATACTCGATGAGCTTATGAACCAAGGTATTATTCGGTCAAGCGAGTCCGAATATACGTACTCCTATAGTCCATGTAAAGAAGGGAAACGGGCAACTTAGACTACGTGTCGACTAGAAAACGCTAAGTAAAGTAATGGCCAGGGATAACTATCCACTCCCACTAATAGAAGTCCATTTGATGGTACTGCAAGGGAAAAGATAAATACCAATGAAATTATTTATTTTGCAAGATTGCAACTGGGCGAACACATTTGCTGATTTTAATGCAAACGAATTAACCTGTATCAAACATTTATAAATTATCTAGTAACTTTCATTATACGAACGTTTTCCCGCTTCTCTCTGTAGGCTATACGTTAAATATAATATTGTTACGGCGCGTGTTACGCGTCGCGGTCGCGGAACGCGTACGAGGCATTAACGAATAGAAACGAAACTGATTATGGAGTTGGGAAGAAGCGTGTATTTCGGAGCTTTATAAAAGATGTCTATTCGAGGCGGGATCCAGCGTTAGACTGACTGAAGTAGCTCGCTGTTATACAGACGAAGAGCGTCAGTCGTCAAGGACACTCTTCACAGCTTCAAGTCAGGAATGTCGATCGTGTACTACAAATGG
This sequence comes from Ectemnius cavifrons, assembly GCA_964023945.1. NCBI lineage: Eukaryota > Metazoa > Arthropoda > Insecta > Hymenoptera > Crabronidae > Ectemnius > Ectemnius cavifrons. The sequence goes on from OZ030379.1 coordinate 2,442,308, forward strand.
GGTGGCAGGGGAGCCAGGCCCGTAACAATATTACATTCTATGCATAATGTATAATATAGTAACATATTCTCTTCAGAAGGCTAATTTATACATATGACATTCTATATTATTATACACATTATACGGGTGAAACTCTTCATGTGCTGCTGTTCAAGGGAGTTAATCTGCATGCCGAGGGGAGAAAAAAATTCTAATAAAACTTTGAATTTTGAGGTCCCGTTTGTTAGTTATAGGAAGCTAAACAATCAGTAGAAAAGGTGCCGTCAGGCGAGTTCCAGTCACCTTTTGACCGGCCGGACACGCATGGTAAAGTAGGTCACGGTGAGCTACATTCAAAATCGAGTGGACATTGGATCAGAACAGATCAACGTCGATAATGCGGTATTCCTAGCGCGAGATGTCAGTAGTTACGAGGTGGTGAGCTCTGAATCTCGCGTAAAAGAGAGCACGACGCGACGGCACGTCTGGGCGAGGCGGCGATATGCTGGCGGCCATTCCCGTCGATCTCTTCGTGGCGCGATCGCCAAGTAAGAGTAGAGAAGTCCCGCTACGTAGGAATCAATCAAAGAGATGCTTTCTTCAGAAATTTAAAATTGGTTGTGTGTGGACATCAAACCAAAAAGGGTAACAGCCTCTCCGGCTCCAAATTTGCCGCTCTACCTGCTTGCTACTGCAGAGTTGTGGGAGTCAACGGGCAGAATTTCGCCCTGCGACCGGATTCTTGTTAAGACATGCAATTATTCGCGTCGTGTTTAGAAGATAATAAGGGGAATGGTAGATGGAATTGCAGCGTTGACATTTTATAACATCATTGAAAGTTGAAATAATTTCTACTGCCTCCGCCGCCTGTAGAATAAAATAGTACTCGCATTGTCAACTTAAAAGGTGCGCGGAGGCTTAAGGTAACTGAATTAGAGCCGCGTTTGGAGGTGACAAAAAACCTCTTGCCGACCGACCTCCGGGAATCGTGATGAAGAACCAGCTGGTGCTCAATCGCTCGATTCCCCGGAAACAAAATCGTATCACTATCTCGGTGCGTTTGCACCGGCGCCAGCCGAAAGCATGCTTCTTTCTCAACGTGCGAGCAAGACACGTCACGGCATCATTCGTCTGCCCCTCCTCTGTCTTTCCTTCTGTTTTGCCACTTTCTTAATACGCTTGCGATAACTAATACCTCTCATCGGTTGATTCGCGATGCAAGAATTCAATTTATCCAAATCCGGTGAAACGAATTTATCAGGCGTCTGAGATACTTCTTCATACAAGTATCGAAGTGGCAGCGCAGCAAAGCGGTCGTGCTTGTGATCTTGATGATCCGTGTTCGGTTCCTCGCTCTAGTGATTTTTTATTGCAGTCTGTAGAATAAAATACTCGTAATATCAATTCTACAGTGGTAGAGTCCATAAACGGAGGAATATCGTCGCGATACTTTAAGCTACCAAAGCAGCTGCTCTTGTACTCCACATCCATACAACCGCCCATTTAAAAGAGGCGGAAGTAGCATTTAAATTCTAGTGACAAGTAACTCTGTGGGAGTGAAACTAGGGATATGAGAGTGCGTGTGTAAGCTAGGAGTACAGAAAATGAATAACTGACGATGATAATGCAACAAAACGCAGAATGTGTGAAAGTGAATATGGGATGACAAAAGGAGAGTTATTGAGAATGCGGCTGTTGTTCCATTGTTTCTCCAAAAGCCAAGCCAGGAGTGACTACATCGGCAATGCTACGCCTTGAAGATTCCTTGGACAGCGTGACCTGCTAATCTTATGTTTATGGTGACTTCTTTTAGTTTTTCTTGCTTAATTTTTAATAGGCGAAGACGACCCGAAAATCTGTGCTCGGAAACGCGAATTCGTACGCAGGATGGAATTCAGTCCACCAATTTACAATAGCATGCGACGACCGGTCAGTGAACGCGTATTTAGGGGGTAGAGAGAGAGAGAGAGAGGGGGGGGGGGTTTGTTTGAATTCTGCTACTTTTCTTGGCTGTAACACAAAATAATTTACATAGGTACAAAAATCCGAAATAAGGAGAGGAACATCTTCTGGAGCCGGAGTGTTGGGAACATCAGACGGCAACAGGGTAAAAAGTAACAAATTGAATTTAAATATTACAACTTGTTACTTTCTACCCCGTGTCCGTTCTGAAAAGGACATAGGACGGGTGGTAGGTCCAGAAGGGTCTTCACAGGATGGAAGAGGTGGAGGTGGAAGTGGAGGTAGAGGTAGATGGTGGGCCTCCTGTTCAAAGAAGAGCTCGCCGTTTCGCGAGCTGCTCGATGTGCGCCCCGCGCTCTTCAATGCAGAGGTGCATGCGGCGAAGCATACTGTCGCGCACATCTCTGAGGTCGACGCTGCGCCGGATGGTGTTGGCGCACTCCATGATGCGCGCGATCAGCTGCTCTTCGGTGTTTATCGGGACGGCGTAAACGAGAGTCTTGAGGTGGCCCCCCCAAAAAAAGTTAGAGGGGCGTGAGATCCGGTGAGCGGGCGGGCCACTCTACCGGGCCGTGACGGCCTATCCACCTATCATGAAACATCTGGTTGATGTGCTCACGTTCCAGGCGGGATGCATGTGCCGGAGCACCATCGTGCATCCACCACGTTGTTTCAAGATGAATCCCTTCGGGAAGCAGGGCTGGCAGGTCCTCCTGGAGAAACCGCACGTATGCCTCAGCGTTCAGCCGATGCGGCAACACGAATGGACCAAGGATATGGTCGCCCAATATCCCAGCCCAAACGTTCACCGCAAACTGGCGCTGCACGTTATGGACACACGTGGCATGCGGATTCTCCTCCGCCCACACGTGGGTATTGTGCAAATTAAGGAGGCCTGCTCGGGAAAACCCTGCTTCGTCTGGAAATATTATCTTCTGGAGGATGTCCGGCTCGTCGATGGTTTGCCGCAACATCCATCGACAGAATTGGATCCGTCGCTCGGGATCTGCCTCCGTCATTTCCTGCACTGGCTGCACGTGATAGGGGTGCAGCTCATTTTCCGCACGTGCGATGTTCCGCGTACTCGTCCCTGGATCGTTGTGGACGCGCCGAAGAACACACTCGTCCAAGTCTCGTGGCCGCCGATCTCGTCCGCCGGTCGCAAACTTGCCCATGCTTCCGGTTCCCCGAAGTCTTTGGGCGATCCTGTCGAACGTATGTTCGCACGGAAGATCACGCCGCGGAAATAGCTCGGCATAGAGCCGACGTGCCTCGGCAGCATTTCGATGTGCCCGACCATAGCACATGTGCATCTCCTCCATTTCAAAATTTTCATACATGTTGAAGTGCACTGATCACTGGTACGCTGGGAACTGTTGGGAAGCAGCCTTGATTCGGTGGAATCGCGTGAAACAATTGCCAATAGGAATTATAACACGTTGCTCAGTAACGAACGGAATAAGTTCATCAAACTCCCTCGAAGCCAAGACCCGATACTTCCTACAGCGATTGTTTTCACGCGAGCACGTGGAAACGTCGTGTCTCATCAACACATTCGCAGTCCGCAATCATGTACCAAAATTGAGAGGTCTCACAGCTGCACTTACATTATGTGCGTGTAGATGTGTAATGCCTAAGAGGCATACCGATTGTATGCAAGAAGAAATATTCTGTAGGAGTTTTAATCGATTGCGTGATTCCCTGGAACTCCAAACATGCTCCAAATGGTAAAATCCGACTCCTCAATTATCCACGATCGGATTGCTACCATCATAGATGCCACCAATCAGATGACTAATGACTGCAGCTTTTCCAATAGGTTCCTTGTACCTTCGTTGCTTCATTATTCTTTTCTTATCCGCGAAAAAGTACAAAACACACTGCTCACGGAAAGAGCAAACATTTTATTTGTAAACTATTGCGTGCGTATTTTCCTCGTTTTCAACAAGGGTATGAGGCACTCACTGAAAAAGTTGCAGATTAGTGATCTGAGCGGTGGCATTCTTCTATTTTACAAGGCCAGCGAAATCGCAATCGATGCAATCGTTTGAGTGGATGAGCGTATGATGCGTAGCGTAAACTATCGTGGCGATATTCCTCCGTTTATGCAGTCTGTTACTGTAGAATTGGTATTACGAGTATTTTATGCGACAGACTGCAAAAAAAAACAATCGCTACAGCGGGGAGCCGAACTCGGATCCTCAAGATCGCAAGTACGACCGCTCTGCTGCGCTGCCACTCCGACACTTCTGTGAAAAAGTATCTGAGGCGCCTGATAAATGTATTTTACCGGATTTGGATGAATTGAATCGGGCATCGCGAACCAACTGATGAGGGATATTAGTTATCGAAAGCGCATATTAAGAAAGTGGCAAAAGAAAAGGAAAGGCAGAGGAGGGGCAGACGAATGATGCCGTGCACTGTCTTGCTCGGACGCTGAGAAAGAAGCATGCAAGGTGCTGTTGGCTGGCGCTGGTGCAAGCGCACCGACCCAGTGATACGATTTTGTTTCCAGGGAATCGAGCGATTGAGCACCAGCTGGTTCTGCCTTGCGATTCTCGCAGGCCGGTCGACAAGAGAGATTTTTTGTGACCTTCAAACGCGGTCTTAATTCAGTTATCTTAAGCCCCCGCGCACCCTAAACCCCTATCATTTTTAACTTCACAATGCGAGTACTATTTTATTCTACAGCCGGCGGAAATAGTAGAAATTATGCCAACTTTCAATGATATTATAAAATGTCAATGCTGCAATTTCACGTACCATTCCCCTTATTAACTTCTAAACACGACGCGAATAATTGCATGTCTCAACGAGAATCCCGTCGCAGGGCGAAATTCTATTCGCTGACGCCCACAACTCTCCACTAGTTGGCAGGTGGCACCCACAATCAATTTGAAAGGTTCTAAAGAAAGCATCTCTTTGATTGATTCCTACGTAGCGAGACTTCTCTGCTCTTACGTAGCGATCGCGCCACGAAGAGATCGACGGGAATGGCCGCCCGCCTATCACCGCCTTGCCCAGACGTGCCGTCGCGTTGAGCTGTCTTTTGCTCGAGATTCGGAGCTCATCATCTCTTAACTACTGACATCTCGCGCTAGGAATACCGCCTTATCGACGCTGATCTATTCTGATCCGATGTCCTCTCGATTTTGAGTGTAGGTCACCGTGACCTACTTTGCCATGCCTGTCCGGCCGGTCAAAAAGTGACTGCAACTCGCCTGACGGCGCCTTTTCTACTGATTGTTTAACTTGCTATAACTAACAAACGGGACCGCAAAATTCAAAGTTGTATTAGAATTTTTGTCCCCCCTCAGCATACAGATTAACCCCCTTGAACAGCAGACACATGAAGAGTTTCACCCTATATATGTATATACTATATACATATAGGCTGTAGAGAAAAGTTTGAAAATATCAGGAGACTCGGTAGAGTTTCCGCGCCAAGTAGTGAAGGCGTAGCCGAACGGCCCAGCGGGACACCCGTGGCTCTATTACCCCGAACCATAACGATTTAGCCCGCGCGAAAAATTGTCCCCGAATTTGTTTCTACGATTTCTCAGAGATTTGCTGCACGAAGTAATTCTTTTTGGACTTATATTTTTCTGTGTTTTTTTCTGACTTGTATGACCTAAGGCGCAATGGAATCGGCCCATTAGTTGAGGAGATATAAATCTTTGAAATATTCCTCGTGTAGCGAAAAGTTACTGAATTTTTCTTCTTCAGAATCAAGACCTAGAATGTCACTTTCCATTTTTCGCCGCTAGATGGCTGGCGGCGCCCTGTGCACGGTTGGCCGGGCGCTTGGCATCAGAATGCCTCGGACCGCCAGCTAGGTACTATCGGCCAGATATAACGGATACATAGCGCTATGCGCTGTCTTTCCCGTGGTCAACGGCATACAGTCAACGCAGTTAATAATAAACATTTAATAAGAATGACTCATTTGCTTATTAAAGTCGGTGACATTTTTGCATACAAGTATCTGATCTGTTGTGCTCGTATACTTAAATTTCTTGAAACTTAATAACGTTTCAATGTTTGCATCTACGGTGTATATAGTGAAACAAATGTCTAATTTTGCTCAAAGTTGTATTGGGTTGATCAGAAGAATCGGTAGATTCTCGGTGCCAAGCAATGTACAAGTTCTATGTAAATATTATAGAATATGACAGCTTTTCAATTCTTAAAAAGAAATGCGACATGAGCACAATAAATATTTACTGCCTTATTAATAATATGGAAATGTATGGAAATGTATGGAAATATTACGATTTGTTTCTTTTCAATTGTCGAATAAGAGATTCGGTAAATTGACGCTGATTCGAAGATTCAATAATATAACGACGTTAACGAATCTTTCTTATTATTGCAATTTGTCGTTAAGCCATAGTCAGGTAGCTCTGTTTTATGACTGAGACCCGCATGGTGCGAATGAGCGGCGCGCGGAGCACGATGGGTCCAAGCTCACCCGTGCTGCGCAGCTATCAACTCAGGTATCCGCCAATAGGGTCAGGTACGGTCGGGTAATAATTGACAGACGAGCAACCCCCCATTCCACTCCAGTATCTGTCTCTTTGTGAACTGGTTTCTACTTCATAGTAGAAAAAACAGGTACTATTAAAATAACATCAAAATTCAAATGAATAGTTTATAACAACCGGCTGAGTTTCTCTGTCAGCTATATTATTCAGTATTTTTCTTTAATCCGTTTCGAATCATTATTTTAAGAGATATCAATAAACTCTTGTTCCAAGGGAATGATTGGATTTTAATACTGACGGCATCGTGTGTAATTGTCATATGAGATTGACACTCTAGTTGTTGGGATTCTACAATATAACCTACAGTCAATCACAGTTTTGCAATGTCGAATTATCGGTAATACCCTTCATAATTCAATAATAAAGCACCTCAATGAAACTATTTTATTTTCAATTTTGAATTATATGTTAATTCTGAATTATATGGTAACCGTATTAAGTCTTGTGTCATCAGGAGACTCGATAGAGTGACCGCGCTAAGTAGTAATAAAATTTCTGTGAACTGAATCTCCGGATTAGAATGAATGCTTGTTAGTTTTAATGAATATAATTCGAATAGCAATAGTAGTCGTTGTGGTAAGACGCCGCATTTGCAATCTTATGGTTCCAGTTCTATTCCAACTATCTGATATTTCGTTTATTCCTTGCTATTCAAGCAGGTGAAGAAATTATATATGTTGATATTAGCAATAAACTCATCTCACAACTACTCTGCAACTATCGACAAACAAACGTTTAAACCGCATTTATAAATATTTTATTATATGTCATGACCCGATACCGTGGAAGTGGAAAGACACCACTAACTGCAAAACAGATAGGAATATAGTGTGGTTACACTATTCCTCGCAATTGGATGGAGGTGGAAATTGTGCAGCAAGAGACAAGTTCATTACAAACATTAAAATATAATTTCATCTGCTTGAATAGCAAGGAATGAAAAAAAATATCACATACTCCCAATAGAACTGGAACCATAAGATTGCAAATTCGGCGTCTTACCACGACTACTACTATTGTAACTGGAATTGTATTCGTTTAAACTAACAAGTGTACATCCTAATAATTATAGCCCACTCTTCGGAAATTCAGTTTACAGAAATTTTATACGACACAAGACTTGATACGGTTACCATATAATTCAGAATTGAAAATAAAATAGTTTCATTGAAGTGCATAAGTAACGCGTTTCCCAAGATTTGCATTTTTCAACTAATCGATATATGTCACGGATCAAAACATCACGCTGTTTTTTACACTTTTATGATGGAGATACGAAGTTATATTTTAAGAAACGTGATCGTGGTTACTTGATTAATCATTTTACGTATAATAAGAATCTTTACCCAAAAAAATATTATTACATTTTGTTACTGTTGTTTAAACCCTGGCAGGATTGGGACGAATTGAAGGGGTGTTATGATACTTATGGTGAAGCATTTGCATCGATAAAGTTTGATATTATTAGTGGTTTGAAGTATGATGAACGTGCGGAGGAACTTCGACAAGCTTACAATGACGTAAAAGAATTGATTGATCTGAATATTCGGAAAAATGAATGTAACAATGAGGACCATTATTCACCCGATGAGTTGGAATGCCAGCCTCTCGAGGCTGATAACGCCATGCAGGAGTTAAGAGACGTGCAAAATAAATTTGAAGATTGCAACATTGACCAAATGATACAAGGATTGAATGCTGATCAGAAAACAATTTTTGACAAGGTTGTAGAAACAGTTGGTGACAATTCAGACGATGCGGCAGACGAGGGCGGGACTGACAAGAGTTTCTTGATTAAAACTATTCGTTGTTGGATTAAACTAATAATAAATAAGGATGCAGGTGTTTTAGCACCAACTGGAGTAGCAGCATTTAATATCAATGGTTTAACCATTCATAGATTGTTTCAACTTCCTGTTGAACACCGTCAAACGTCTAGTTATAGATCTTTATCCGACATGGTGTTAAAAACATTACGGAACGAACTAACAGATACTGTTTTATTTATTATAGATGAAGTTTCGATGATATCAAATGTCACGCTAATCTACATACACTTAAGGTTGTCAAAGATATTTGACACAGTTGACACTGCAGATGGATAGTTTGGAAGAAAACATATAATATTATTTGGAGATTTGTTACAGTTGCCACCAGTTCGTGAAGAGCCTGCATGGCGATGTAAATAAAAGCGATGTAAACAAAAAATGTTTAGGTTCGCTGGCAACATATAACTTATGGGTAGATTTATTCGATTACGACGAATTAAGTATAAATATGCGACACAAAGAAGATAATGCTTATCGTAAAATGCTATCACGAATTCGCTTAGGCGTTCTTACAGATTCAGATATACGCGTATTGCAGTCGCGAATAATTATTTTCCAATCTGACGACGTTGACTCCAGTTTGAATGAGCTCTGCACTTACATTCAAAATACATATACCGTCTGATGCAATCTGCTTACTTCCTACGTGTCCTTCGTGCTATGTTTTTAATGCAGCAATGCTTAGAAGAATTGACAGTGATGAAATACAATTGATTTCGCGCAAGATTATTGACTGTGCAGAGCATTTGAAGAACGTGTAAACAAACCCTTAGACCAATATGAAGAGGATCATCATTCTCAGACAGCCGATTTAAGTAGAGCTAGCGCTGTGAAAGTTGGTGCCAAAGTTATGTTACGACGTAACACTGATATAACTTTAGGGCTTGTAAATGGTGCCATCGGCGATATTATTGGATTTTCCAGAGCTATCGATAGTGATGATATTGAAACAATACAGTTCCGCTTATCAAGTCATGTTGTGCACTCGCTAGAAAGAACGGTTTCCAAATTTCAAGTAATGGACAAGGCATATGTTCTTCACCATCAGTTCCTAATTTCTCTTTGTTACGGCATAACTGTGCACAAGTGCCAGGGGCTTAGTTTAAAAACAGTTGTAGTTGATGCAGGTAATTCTATCTTCAGCAGTGGTCAGACTTATGTTGCATTATCACGAGTAACTTCGTTGCAAGGTTTACATTTAATTAATTTCGATCCATACTCTGTATAGGGTAATCAATTAGCTATACTGGAATACAATAGATTAAGAAGAATATATAGAACCTGATTTGGTAATTATAAATTCTGAGATGAAAAAAAGGAAAAAAATTAAAGATATTTACTGGGCTGGATTACCAAAAACTTTTTTTTATTAACATTTATTTAACGTTGCTTTAACATCTCAGATCTTTAGCAACGTATTATCATACAGTATCATCAAGTGTTTACATATATTATACAGTTTTATATTTCATTGTATAGTTCGGTCTTGCGTAGGAATTCAAGTAGCACAGTTAGTTTTTCTTTGGAACTCATTAACGTTTGAGGATCATATAACATAGCGATTCTTCTTCTAGTATTATCATATTTTGCGCAGTCAAATATAATGTCGTCTGTCGTTAGTGTACAGTCGCACTGTTGGCTTTTCGGTTTTTCGATCCGACTTAATAAGTACGAGTGGGTAAGGTTTGTATGACCTATTCTAATGCGGCTAATAACAGTTTGGTCCTTCCTACTGATTTTACTTGGAAATACATTCCATCTTTTATCGTCGATGGCTATTCGGTACTTTTGGAACATGTTTTCTTTTTGTTTGGATGTGGCATAATTTTTATACGTAGTTGTGAGGAAGGTCCTGATATCTTTAAGAACACATGGAATACCGATAATTTCATTTTGTTCGTCAATATTTGATGTATTCTCTTCGGGGATAAGGACTTCGACTCTTATGTTTACTTTCTTTTCTCCATTTGTTGCTTTCCTAAATAGTTCTTGTGTGACCTGATTTAAGGGGTTGGTGGACATACTATCTTTAATAGCCGCAACTGCTCCTTGAGAGGCGGTTGTTATTATAAATTCTTTTTCTGGTGAATTATTGATACGTTCAAGAGCATTTTTAATTGATACAATATGAGCTGTTTTTGTTGAGTGTATATTATTAATTCGTGTGATGTTGATCATATTTGAGGTCTTGATAGTGTAACCTGTGGTTTGTTTATTCTTAAAGCCATAAGCTATTATATTACACGGTTCGGTGGTATTTTTCCGGGCCTGGTTTGGGTGGTTTTGGGGGTTCGTTTGTAAAATTTCAGTAGGTTTACTGGGAGTTGGTTCACTGAGTACTTCGGAAAGGGTCTATGGTGGGAAATCTGGTAATTTATTTTGGTATGTATCGGGGAAGGAAAAGCTGATTGCCTCACAAATTTTTTTAATTCTGTAATATAGGGGTTTAGGTGATAAGGAAAGTCTATCATAGATTTTGGTATATCGATCGGTGAAAATATTATTGTATACAGGGTTAGACTTGTTTAAATTGATGGTTGCTGCAAAGTTTAGGGCGGTTATTTTCCTTCGGTGTTCCAAGGAGAGCTGATTTGCTTCTGCTGTAATTTTAATTGTGGGACTAGCGTGGAACGCTCCCATTGAAAGTCTTAGGGCGGTGTTTTGGATCACATCAAGGGATTCGAGGATTGATTTGTTCAAAGATCCGTTTGCGCCGCCTCCGACAAGTTGCACTATCTTTAGGCTCAATGGGGGAAAGTTGGCAAAATCGCATATTATGACTGCAAATTTATGTATCCATGGAAACAACAAATTATTTTTTACTTTTCAGAGCATTTTTTGTGCGGCTTGTTTTTTCGTTTTCAGTTCTTTTAGTTTCCAGCTCTGTGAAACTTTGTCAGTTTTCGAAGTCGGTCACATTTTTTTTAAAACTGATATCACTATGACTAGTCGTGTTATGCTAATTCAATTGTTGCCTTTTACAACAAACAAGTTGGGAATTACAAAGATTAAAGAATATAGTATTGTAGACGCGCATACCGCAAAAATACACGTAGCGCAAAATACTTATCGAGCAATAAGTTCTATCTTTTATCATGACGCAAAGGACAATCACAGTGGAGATTACTCGTGTTTCATAAGATATAAGAAGAATAATTTCATTTACATTGACGATGACAAAATTATAGAAAGAAAATAGTGGCCAAGAGGTGCAAAAGATACATATTTTTTTTTTACCGCAATTAATGTTCTTACGACAATTTTACAATTACATAAAGAACCTTCAGTTCTTATACAGGACAGATGGAAAAAAAATTTCTGCATTTCAACTAACTTTACCAAATTATTCTGTATCCCACATATACATATCCGTCCTAAAACATTAAAATGTAAAAAATTGCGCCAAGTAGCTGTTTGATTTACCCACAAAATCGAAATATAACAAAAAAGATATAGATATCATACAAGAAAGCCAAGTTTTCATTCAAAAATACCTCGATTTAATTCGCATTAGCAATTAACAATGAATTAACAATAAATTAGCGATTAACAATTAAAGAAACTTGGTGTGTGCGCGCTTCATTGCGAGGTAAAAAAGTAATAGGAAACTGATTCAAATCTAAAACTCACTTTATTACAATTTAATTTCTTGAAAAGTTTTTTACCAACATCAGCAGAGCAAGTGCCTCGAATGAAGAGCGCACACGCCAAGTTTTTTTTATTGTTAATCGCTAATTTATTCTTAATTGCTATTGCGAGCTAAATCGAGGTATCTTTGAATGAAAACTTGGCTTTCTTGTATGATATCTATATCTTTTTTGTTATATTTCAATTTTGTGGGGAAATCAAACTGCTACTTGACGCATTTTTTTAATTTTAAGTTAATGCTCAACAATAAATGCTTAACAATAAAGACAATAAAATTTCTAATTATTTATCAATGGTTTAATTAATAAATTTAAAAGTATAATTTTATTAAAATGTCAAATGTCATTTATGTTAAAATATGCACCATTACCTGTGTGCATGTGTAATCAGCGCAAAACATACTATAATAAGGCGTTTCGTCAATACCACGTATATGCTTAAATTAACAGAGTTAATGATTGACAATACTCTCAACGGATCTTGCAGACAATCTTGACACATAATAAAAATATGTGATCACTTAACAACAACAAAAAACATTAATCATTATCAAACAGTTTATGATTTGACATTAGTAATTCAAAAGCTATCCAACAAGTACAATGGATAAATTACTATAAATTAACCAATTCGGCAATAGTTAACTCATTTGCAATTAACTGAAAGTTGTTAAACATCTGTTAAACAATTGCCATCCGTTAAGTTCTGTAATCATTATCAACCGATGCTATATACCTAAAGGCAGGTTTTCATACAATTTCAATCCTTAATGTTATTCACAGTTTAAACAATTCATAACTCATTATAAACACCTATTAATAATGTACAATAAGGATTGAAACTTATTTTATTGGCAAGCCTGCAACAGGCTCAACACCTGACATACCTCATCTCCAGTTAACGTCAACTAATTAACAAATTCATTATTTGCAAGGCTAGAGGAACTCTTCGTGAGTCATAAGTGTTTAGTTGACGTTAAGCTGGAAGGTTACCGCGTACAGTATTTCGCATCTATTCACAACCTTATCCAGTTCCGCGATCGTCGCGTTATAAAGGTGTCGGCATTGTGAGCTATCGCCAGTTCACAACGCGCAACGACAACTGGTTTAAATACCAGGGCGAAGACAGTGTACCATTTATAGAAAATAAAGCTAAGCTAGTGTGGATCTAGTCATCAACAGAAATAATTGTTGATCAATTTTGCTAAAACGCCTATCCATCATCCGGCAGCAAGTATTCCTACGAGTCAACCAGGTTTGAAGATAGAAACACGGTCAAACAGATCTAAAGGGAAATAAGGAATTTCCTGATCTGCAGCTGATGATCACGGACCAAAGAAAATAGAAATAAAATAAACTCTGTGTCGCATTTCCCCGGCGTACAGTCAGCAATCTATAAACTCCTTTCTGGAGATTCTTCTAACGTTCTTGGACGTACTAACCAAGTGGCGACCGGGTCGAGCTTGCGAATGACCGCGATCCCGAACTCAGCGTGCTACGACTAGACGAAAAGCGGTGACTGAGACGAAAGTCCAGTACTAACACCCACTGCCTCGTAAGGTAGCGGCTGAGCGGTCACACATGTTTATGTTAAAATGTAACTTTAACGTTACAATGTATTTATAACTTAATCATGCATATACGAGGAGATCTAAAATATTGAGCTGAGTGTGAGAATATAGATTCTCTACATAATGTACCTTGCACTTGACAAATTCAATATTCCAAAGTTAAATAGTATTGTAGAGAGGAAGGGGTTTCTCTGGTTTTCTCAAAAAAATGGTTTGGAAACAGGATTTTCTGAGGAACACATGGTGAATGATACAAGAATTGGTAACAGGATTGTTTTGAAAGGAATTCTTTGACTCGATATAATTTTATTATAATTGTCGAGAACATTCCTAGCAACAGCTTTTTTGTTTCAAGCTTCGCCGTCCGGCTTTCTTAGCCGAACTCTCCCATACTTTATAATATGACTCTTGGGCGCCCGGCTTTCTCAGCCGAACTCTCCATCCCTGGAGGCGACCAGAAACTGACCCCTGTACTCCCTGGTGCTATGCCAATTCTCACAGGCAGCCGTGGCTTCTTACCTCGTCCTCTGCTTTGAGAATGCAGCAGGAATAGGGCGAGCGCGTATGCAATCGAGAATTTTATATGGTGCCGTTGCTGAGTTTGTCGAGCCGCCGCCACCGCAATCAACAAGGCGGTCGCCATGCAGCTGCCTCCACCCATCGCAACAAGATGAACCTCAGGGGCGGCTTAAGGTGTTGATTTTATTACAGTATGAGATTTACAGCTTGCCTAATATAATTTCAAATTTTAACTTTGACCTCTCGGAAGGTAGAAGCATCGTAGCTATTGGTAATGATTAGCGCCTCTTGACTGATTCGAAACAGCTAAGATGCATTTAAATTGCAGATTAGATAAGCTATACTCTCGTACGCACTTTGACTTTGGTATATCTTGACTGCCATATGCATAGCTTAGGTAGCACACAATCTAAACTAATGAAATTTGCTAAACAAAGACTGATTACCAATAGCTATTATAATCCTACATCACGTATAATTGGTAATTATTCCTTGCTTACATCATTTGAGCTCTTTGACTGAAGCGTTCCTTGAATGATGAACTTGACAGTCAAGATACGACTAAATTAGACTGCGTATGAGCATTTGCTTGGTTTATATATTATAATTGTAAAGTATTAAATCAAACAATGATTCAGATTAGCAAAAGACAGATTCCCAATAGCTAGAATGTAATGAAATTGGAAATAATATAATTGAACACTTTGCAAGTTATTCCTGACTGTGAAGTGCCTAGCTGTTGGAGCGCAAACCTAAAGTGCTGATATTAGTTTGATTTAAAAGTCTGAAAATTGCTCAGTGCATAGCATAACAATCGCTTAGGCATTTTAGCTCTTTAGCTGAAGTGTTCGTTGAGCAATAAACATGACAGTCAAGATACAACTACACTAAATTAGACTACGTATGAACATATCGCTTGATTAAAAGATTCATATACTAGACACTTGACAATCGTTTACCAAATACAGTGATTTGTGAATTTCGCACTTAACACTTTTAACATTTCATAATAATTCTTCATAGTCACAAGATCACAGCGACAAGGGCAAGTACAGTATACTCTTTTATTAACTAAATAAAGCATTGAATATGAAATAAAGTAATGCAATCGGTCTGTGTCACATAACCAGCCATGGCATAACCGGCTTAACCAATGTCTCGGTAACCTAAACAAGACACAGCCATATTTCCGCAGCCCACAGCATTACGGAGTGCTGCCAGTTGGTGTGAAATTAACCATTGTTATTGCTTAAAAATATTTAACAAAAAAATGTGACAGAGTTCCAGAGAGCTGAAAACTAAAAAACAAGCAGCGCAAAAAATGTCCTGAAAAGTACAAAAACAAGCCGCACAAAAAATGCTCTGAGTATTGAAAGTAACTTGTATAAAGGGGTTGAAAGGAGATGAGGGACCTGAATGCGGTTGTGTTGAAATAGCACTCAGCAACGTCTCAGAATTGACGTAGGGCCGATTGGGAACTATGTATAGAGATATATAAATGATTGCAATATCATTTATACAGAATGTTTCAAGAGTAACTCCAAAATTTCAAATGGAACATATATGTGGGGGAACTTATAGGAAAATAGTTAGACACTCTTAACACTATTTCTATCACGATTTTGTGTATACCTATTCCGACCAGAAGGTGTCTTTTAACACCTTTGCGTTTGTATGGAAATAATTGACAAAACTGTCGGGATTCTCTAATCTGATTATAATTGATATGATGCTATAAAATGGTGTTGATATTTATATGTAAAATGATTTAAAATTAGAATTTGTTATGAAATCCTTAAGCTGTCAAAAGACACTTTATGGCAGAAATAGGTATACCGTATGCATATTTTTAGATCCAGTGTGAGCTGGAGGAAAATGATATCGCTGAATTAATTTAACAGCTATTATTCGACAAGTCATCAAATTAGTTGTAGATAAATGATTAAACTTAGAGAATAATTTAAAGTTGAAATTAAAAAAGTGTCGTTTGACACATCTCGGTAGAAATATCGATATCTAATAGTCGAATAATCAAAACAAATCATAAAGTAAACATAGCTGTGTGTACTACAGTACAGTGATTTTGTGGTAGCATTTCAAATAAGGCGATCTAATCTAGAAATTAGACAAAATTCTATACATTTGCCGCAGTCTGTGTTGGTTGGGTCTGGGTTTTAAGTCTGTGTTACATATGTATTAGGTCTCTACAGGTATTTAAAATGATGTCACAAGACCACAGCTATGTTTACGTTACGATTTATATTGATTGTTCGACTATTATATATCGATATATAAGATCCGCCTTTAAGTGTATCTATTCTTTTTCTACAGGTTTTCCCCACATATGTTTGTGTATGAAAATAATCAGCTTAAATCGCTCTTTAACATATATCAAAATCATTGAAATCGGTGATGAGCCGTCTTTCTAAATAATTACCAATTATTGTACTATCTGGGTACTCATTAAATAAAATTATGGTGCTAATGTGTACAAGAAACTTCAATCGAAGTTGAAGCCGCCTAGAACAATAGTAGTTTCTAAACCACGACAGAAATTGCAATTTACAATTGAATTCCTCTAATGTTGAGTAACTTAAAAGTAGACGCACAACACCCAGCGAAACAACCGATTTTAAAATTCGATTCAACGATGCACTTGTTGTTTTCGTTCTTGTTGAAAATAAAAATGAGAATATATAATTTTTTGTATTATGATCTAAATGTTATTTTTTCAATTAGATTTCGTATTAAACTGACAACTGGCTAGACCCAAATCGGAAAAATATGTTCTTTATTTCATAATCGGTCATTCGAGCGGTTACGGAACAAGTAGTTATATGTATAGAGCCGACACGTTTAGGTTTAATTACAACACACATGACTCGTTCAAGCAATTATAAGCACGGCACAGTGCTCACGTAAACTTAACTCTTCAAGTGCGATGTTTTTCATTCCAGTAGCATTCTTCACGCTGCTTTTGTGTAACAATGCGTTTGCTGCAACGAAAATTACGCGCAGCATAAAAGGTGCTACGCTAACCATAGAAGCAAGGCAAAATGATGTTGAGTTAACAATCCATGCGATCGGTAAGTCTAGAAAACTATTATCAACAGCTATTTCGATGGTTGCATAAAAATGTTATGCGAGATTCCAGAGTTGGTACATTACTTAATTATATTAATATTGGAAAAAGTATAGTACTTTATTGGTCCCCACGGGGTTACAATCCTTACCCATTACACTTACTTAGTTACTAGTAAGTACATCCTAACTTAGACTACTCCTTACAATTACCGTCTCACGCCGCACTTCTCCTCTGTGCCCTTATCATCTTTCTCGTCCTAACTGACTCGCGCCTCGCCCGCCGCCGTTCGTTCCTTCACTCCCTCCCCCTCATCCATCCATATCCGACCATCCCTTCACTCCTGCATCCACACTCCGGCCACCGGTTTCGCCGCTCTCACTTTCATCCATCCCACATCCATACTTCCCACTCCCCGCTCTCCTATTAACCTTCCCCCCTCCACCACTCTATCCTTTTCAACCACCCCTCACCCTCTCCGTTTTCCCCAAGATTTCTCCCACCATGTCCTGCCATCCTCTATCATCACCCCATCCCGTGCACACCTCTCATACATGCTCCCGCGTTTCCTCCTCTATCCCACACATCCTGACACCCTTTTCTCTTCTCTCTCCCAATATCTTCCCTCCCCCCGCATCTCGTTCCCCAGCATAAACCTCGCCACCCCCCCCCCCCTGTCCTTCAACAGATACCTCGGCATACCAACCCCTCTTATCTCCCTTCCCTCCCCCTCCCCCTCATCTCCTCCCAGCATCTGCTCGCTATGTCCCCTACCTTTCCTTCCGCCAGCCTCTTTTCATACCCCTACGCCCTCATACCCCCCTACCCTTCTCTTTCTCCTTCTGAACCGAATATCCCAGAGTTTCTCTGTCTACCCCCATGATCCACCTCAGATATCTCTCCTTCAAGGCCTCCACTCTCTCCCTTTCTTTCCAGCCCCACACCTCCACCCCATAACTCAATGCTGTCCAAGAGCTGCTCCCAAGAGCACAGGGCTCCCCCCATTCCTGGCGCTCTCGGCAGCAGCGCTCGTCTTGGCGCCTGCTACAGCGTGAAGCAGGTAGAGCGGCCCGCGGTGAGCAAGCACGATGGACTACGGTGGTGGGGGTCGCGCTGCCGGTTGGGCCGGGTAGCGCAGTGGGTGGAGTCTGGTAGCGCGGCGGGTCGATACGGGTAGCGTGGAAGGGGAACGCAGCTCGATAGGGGCCCCTCCGCTGGACAGCACTGCCATAACTTACTACTGGGCAGTATCAGCATCAACCTCTCATATATCCATACCCTCGTCTCCCAGTCTTTCCCAAATTTCCTCTTCCCTATTTTCCATACATACCTTCCCCATCACCGCCGCCCCTCTCCATACATCCAGACATCTCATTATTTTCGTTTTCCCTATGTTTAGCTCTAGCCCTTTTCCCCCCAGATATTTTTCCAACCTCCTTATCGGTCCTTTCATCTTCGTTTCCCGTATCTTCACTCCCCCCCCCCCAATGTTGGAAAAAGTATTAAAGTCAATTCATATGGGAAAGTTTTTATTACTCATTATATAATAGGATTGCATTTATCATTTCCATATAAAAAATGAAAATACGATGCTGTAGAAATTTTTACTTTTGGAAAAATGTATTTTAAAAGATGGGGGAAAAATAGGTTATGCTGATTCAATGCGAAAGTTAGATACAAATTATAACGTGTCCCCACAGCATAATATAAAAGTGTGTCCTCGCAAGAGCAATAACAACGAACTTTTTATTGCTTTATTGATGCTGAGTCTCTCTATATGTATTATCCGTATTAGTATTTTAATTACGTTAGCATCGATACATGAACAAATACGCAGTAACTTTTTCCACTGACAGGAGAAATATTAAGGAAGCTTTAAAACATTTTCAACAAAAACCTTTCTCAAGAAACATAAACCTTCAACAACAAGTTCACTATTGTTTGACCAGTGTGCACTTTCATAAAAATGAAAGAATCGATATTTTCTGGGCGATTGAATCAATTCCCTTGTTGTTTAGCTCATTGCATTCAGCCATAATAGAGGTTAATATAGAATTCACGAGTTATTAATTCGTGCCGTAACTGTTAACAAAAATTAAGGTCAAAGTTCTGTATCGGTTAATGAACAACATTGTAATATTGTCAGAGTAATATAAACAGTGATTAAAAAAAGAATTCGCAGATCTAGTTTTTATTGGTGTAAACTGTCGCATACAGGAAAGCTTTCTTCTCACGGAATAGTAGATTGTGATGCAAGTGCAGAAAGTGGCCAATTTCCAGATGCGTGAAATTGCTGCATGAGCCGAAGGCGTAGCGGCATTGACGAGTGTGGAAGTTATCGCACAAGCCGAAGGCGAGTGTCGTAATCACGCAAGTTCTCCTGTCAATCCCGTGTACATTAAGACGAATGATGTAAATTCACGTGTCTGGACGTTGGCTGCCTTACGCACTAGTAGGACACTGCATCTATTTTATGCAATGAATGCTACGAAAGTTTACTTTGAGTGAACCGACAAACAACGAAGTTTCTAACAGATTACTAAGGCAGAAATCAATAGTAAACATTTTTAATAATGAATATTGTAGCGGGGTTGATGTTATACACATTTTGAGGATTACCATTATTGCCAGATATGGCTCATCTGGCAATAATGGTCATTTGTATCGCAATGCTTCATTAATAAACCTTTCTACGTCAACTGATGTTAAGATGTTAGATTTTTTGTCTTAAATCCAGTACATCGTTTTTTTAAAAATGCCACAAGTTTAGTGTTATTCATTTGTTTCCCATTATGTATACCAGACCAATGTGGAAAGTAAATTTTTTTCAGTCGACCGAAAGTGATCGATAAAATGAAATAAAATGTTACTTTCAGCACGCGTACAGTAACGGAGTGAATATAGATTAGAGTGTGGCAATCAGCCACTTTCTGCACAATACGCAGGCCGCGAAAAGTGAACTTTCGCACCATGCGTTGCATAAAATACGTATTCTTCCATAAGAATGTTTTTTTAAAGAAAAGTGTCCCGAAAAAATCTGTGTGTGGAAATACTTTTATTAACCATCGAATATGCATATATACTATTTATGCAACGTATGGTGTGAAAGTTCACTTTTTAAGGTCTGCGTATTGCGCAAAAAGTGACTGATTCCCGCACTCTAATCTATATTCACTCTGTTACTGCATGTGTGCTGAAAGTAGCATTTTATTTCATTTTATCGATCGCTTTATCGTACTAGTATAATAGTGAGAAACAAATGATTAACGGTATTATGTTACATTTTCTACTAAATTCAGAGACGTGCGACAATCTGTCGATCTAACCAGCAATAGAAATCATACTTCCTTGTTTGTCAATTCACTCAAAGTGAACTTTCGCAGCATTCATTCCATAAAATATAGTGTCCTTCTAGTGCTTAGGGCAGCCAATCTCCAAACGTGTGAATTTACATCATTCGCCTTAGCGTACGCGGCATATTGACAGGACTCTTGGATTATCGCACTCGCCTTCAGCTCGTGCAGCAATTTCACGCGTCTAGAAATTGGCCACTTTTCGCACTTGTATCACATTATACTATTGGAGTGATGCTCTACCAAGTCTTTTGATGATTGGTTATCTGATGCCGATTAAATTAACTTAGAATCACAACAGTCGGTCATGCACTGCTATATACTATAGGATTATTTTAAAGACAGTTACATGCGAATGTCTCTTAAGTGTTCACTGTTTATGTACAATATTATATTGTACATGCAACGCACATAATGTGTATAACATATTGTGCCTGATAAAAAATGGGACGCGACGGCGTCGATTCCAAAGCAAGTGAATCATTCTGAATATCTTTGTATGAGTAAAGATAATTAGCTTTTAGTGCATGACTGAGTAGTAGAGGCTAACGTTATGGAGCAAAAGGCGCTGAAAATACTGAACCCAACTATTAGGAGTCGGATTCTCGCAAAACATTTTTTAGTTAGTGTACCGAACCTCATCGTTATACCATCGCGATATAAGACACGATCGAGAGGACTAGAGGGAAGCAACATCGTGCTTTGGACGAAACCACTTTTGGAGGATGATTCGCTAGCATGTCTCCTGTTTGAGACAGTTTCGTTCGTGCTATTGAACTAGTGCTCTATGCGCACGCACCCTTGCCATCGGGTATGAAGAAGTCGAGAGAGTACAGTGGGCTGGTCATCACTCCTATGTGAGTGTCTGTGCCTCTCATCGTGCTCAGCGTGCACCCCACGCTGGTTAACCCTTGCCATTGGGTGGCTGCTGAAATGCCCTATTTGGCACGAGGTAGCTCCTATTTGAGCTTTAGGACATTTCAGGGCACTTTTGTGTTTGCTAGTCATCCTCCTCGTGATTCATAGCTTGCATTGAAGTATTTGAAATATCGCTTACCTGCTTGTGGTCTCGAATCAAATTATATATTTGATGGTCAAAAAATATCTCCCAACCTCTTCTCCTTCGTTCGTTCAACTATCTAAACTCAAAATATCTACTTCGAGGAGCAACCATACGTCCCAACGCATTTTTTGAACATGGCTGTGTCCGAGCGTTACTGGCTCTCCAGTCAAGGAAATTATCTCTACGTGGATGAGAGAGCTCCACTCTTCCTTGACCAGAACAATCGTAAACCTGGGTACTTGTGTTTTATTGCCAAAAACAAGAGCCCATACAGGCAGAGAATTACCGTCACGCTGAATTACGAGTTTGGAGTTTATGACAATCCCCGATTAGCACACGAATACGTAGTCAAGACCCATCTTGGAACGCCCAAGGTTGTACCAGTATAGGGTATACCCATATATTAGAATGATTCAGTATCCCATATGATCTACCTGGGCTAGATACAAGGTGAATGTTAATGAAAAAGTTGTCAGCAATTTCGCTGACGAAATTGTCGCCAACAAATTCCCGAACAGTCAACTGGAAATCGATGACAACTGGGAGACTTGTTATGGATCAGTAGTCTTTGACCCAAAGAAGTTTCCGGATGTTCTAAAACTCACGAAACGTCTGAAGAGTAAAGACTTCAGCGTTACTCTGTGGATCCATCCGTTCATCAACAAAGGCTGCGAACCCGCCTACTCCTTTGCATTGAAAAATAATTACTTTGCTAAAAGTTTGGACGGAAAGGTTCATACTTCATGGTGGCAAGGTACGCAATAATTCTTTTCAATTTGTTACGAAAAATGATGTAGTTCATTTTAAATAAATTAGAACTCTTGCTTAAGAAGCCTTTCCCATTCTAATGGTCGGGAAATAGGTGTTTTTGGGAATCTTTACCAGAAAATTTTTTTGGGAATCTTTACCAATAGCGGATAGTTTTTACGTGACATGGACCACACGCAATGTTTGCATGAAAAAAAGAATATGCGGTGTATAGATTACTCTGTCCTCGAACACTTGAAACAAAAATCGCGTGAAATATTGACTAAGTATGCATCGAGATAGGGGACCATCCACTCTGCTTGAAAGATACCGAAGAATAACAAATAGCAGCATACGAAACTGAAAATATCGCTTTGACTTTAAAAATGTCATTCTCAGGCTGTCAAAACTAGTATTTTTTGGATTTACTACACTAGAGTGAACGATGCCTTACTTATATGTATATTATAATGCAGATGTCATAGCAAGCCGTTGAATAATTCAAAGAAACCTTCTGCGCAGAAAATCTCTTTCTTCATTGCGTGCGATCCACGTCACAGAAAAACTATGGGAATTTGGCAATACAATAGTATACATATTGTGGGTTTTCCATTTAGAGACACAGAGAGACACAGAGAGGCACTGTGTTTCGGGTCAAATGGAACGCTACAGTTCAAAGGAAGCAGTTGTTGTAGCATTGCTCGGTTACTACGGAACAACCAAACGTCTGAAAGACCTGAAATTTGAAATATTAGTAGTTTGGTATTTCGACTCGCTCGAATACAACGTTTTCTTGTGTCCCGCCGTGTCACGCAATGCACTGTTGTGTCGTAGATGGAACACTGTGTCTCGAACACAGTGTTACACAGCGTCTCTCTGTGTCTAAATGGAAAACCCACATTGTGATACAAGTGCGGAAAGTGGCCAATTTCCAGATGCATGAAGTTGCTGTATGAGCCGAAGGCGTAGCGGCATTGACAGGAGGGCGAGTGTGGAAGTTGTCGATAATCACATGAGTCCTCCTGTCAATGCTATGTACGCTAAGGCGAATGATGTAAATTCACGCGCCTGAAGGTTGGCTGCCTTACGCACTAGTAGGACACTATATTTTATGCAATGAATGCTGCGAAAGTTCACTTTGAGTGAATTGACAAAAAAGGAAGTATGATTTCTATTGCTGGTTAGATCGACAGATTGACATACGTCTCTGAATTTGGCAGAAAATGTAACATAATACCGTTAATCATTTGTTTCTCATTACCGCACTAGTGCGGTAATAATTTACTTTCCACACTAGTGCGGTAAAGCGATCGATAAAATGAAATAAAATGCTACTTTCAGCACGCATGCAGTAACAGAGTGAATATAGATTAGAGTGCGGGAATCAGTCACTTTCTGCATAATACACAGGCCTCGAAAAGTGAACTTTCGCACCATGCGTTGCATAAAAAATATTTTTAAAAAAATGTGACCGACTTCGAAAACTGGCAAAGTTCCAGAGAGCTGAAAACGAATAAACAAGCCGCACAAAAGATGCCCTGAAAAGTAAAAAATAATTTGTTGTTGTTATGAATACAGAAATTTGCAGACATAATATGCGATTTTGGCAACATTCCCCCATTAAGCCTAAATATTCTGCAACTTTTCGGAGGCAGCGCAAATATCAGTAAAATATTACAAAAGTCACGAAGCCCTCACACTGAAATTTGGGAATACTCATGGTCTCTATGTACAGATATCTCTACAAGTTGAACGGGCAAAGTATCCCCTATCTAATATACTAATATTGTTAACATTAACTGCTCTGGTACACGACAACTCCGTACAATTCCGACATCTCATAGGTGTAGATTAATATAGCAAACACGCATAGTATAACAGACTGCAGGCAATAGAACAATCGTTATTTTCGTGTGTATCATTTTGTCTTCGTCCATCATTGAAGTCATCCTGTGGTTGGACAGGTAGATATATAGGGATAGAGAAAGATCGAGAGAGAGAGAGAGAGAGAGAGAGAGAGAGAGAGACGCGCGAGGGAGAGCACGAAAGCAAGAGTGAGACAGCACGGGTAAGAAAGAGAATACGGATAAGCGTGGGTAAGACACATGAGTGGCATTAATATTTTACTTATATTTGTGCCGCCTCCGAAAAGTTGCAGAATATTTAGGTTTAATGAGGGAATGTTGCCAAAATCGCATATTGTGTCTGCAAATTTCTGTATCCATGACAACAACAAATTATTTTTTACTTTTCAGGGCAATTTTTTGTGCCGCTTATTTTTTCGTTTTCAGCTCTCTGGAACTTTGTCACTTTTCGAAATCGGTCACATTTTTTTCAAATATATTTTTTTATATTAATTTTTTGACAACCTGTTCTTGGATTCAGGTATCAGTCATAATAGTTTTATTAAATAGGTGTTGATTCGGGCGCAATCGACTTTACGAATCTAAAAGCAGTGGCTTGGTGGGTAGGCCGATTGAAGCTTCTGGAGAAATTGGGAATCGACAGCTTCAAATTCGATGCCGGCGAGGTTTCCTGGCTACCACAAGTCCCATCCTTGACAGGACCTCCTGATATGCAGCCTGGCATTTTCACACACGATTACGTGAATGCCGTGTCCAAGAACTTCGACGACAATATCGAAATACGCATTGGATGGTGCAGCCAAGAATTGCCCCATTTCGCCAGGATGGTCAACAAGGACACAAGGTGGACTATGAGCAATGGCATTCCCACGCTGATTACTACCCTCTTACAAATGAATTTGAACGGCTACGTACACGTTTTGCCCGATATCATCGGTGGGAACGGATACGTAAGTGGATCCGGAACGGTGTACCCACCGAAGGAACTGTTCATCAGATGGCTGCAAGTTAATGTTTTCATGCCATCGTTACAATATTCATTCACACCCTGGGACTTCGATCCTGAAGTAAGCAAACTTGTCCTGAATACGTATTCTATAGGGTTACAAATTTCCAGTTCACGCGACACAATGAAACCATTATTTCTGCTTAATTCTAGACCGTGGCCATTAGTAGAAAGTTCACCGACCTCCACGCAAGAATCACTCCTATGATTGTTGAATGTATGAAGAACGCCGTGAAGAATGGCAGCCCTGTGAACCCGCCAGTTTGGTGGGTGGACCCAACTCATCCAGTTACTCACAAAATTGCTGTTGGTAAATATAATAATGTGGATCATTTTATACAAGAAAACTTCTTGGATAAACGGTTAACAACCACGAAAATAACTTTTTACAGAGTTCATGTTGGGCGAGGATATTTTGGTAGTTCCAGTGATTGAAGAAGATGCTGTGACACGTGACGTGTTCCTTCCTACCGGACTGTGGAGAGATGGAAATACGAATAAATTATATGTTGGACCCAAATGGCTGAGGGATTACCCAGCACCCTTGGATGTTCTGCCTCACTTTTACAAGATAAAGGCATAATGGAATTGTAGAGACTTCAAGTATGGCTTGCATTTGTACGTTTGTAATACTTGTACTGATATTCAAATAAAATATGAGTACACTACTATCGGGAGACTAGGTAGAGTCTCGTGCCAAGTAGTAGTTACTATACATATACGGCTCACACTAGCGATAATACTTATCGCGAACTGTAGCGGTGGTCGTCTGCTATAAAACTTTCACCTCGATTTAGGAAAAAGTTGCAGCTCCAAGGATTTATTTGTGAATTTTATAGTATTCCTTCGCTGATTTTTCTTTCACTTTTCTCATACGAGCTGGCATCACTCTGAAATGCTGCGGGCTGCGGAGATAATATGGCTGTGTCCAGTTTACATTACCGACACATTCATTAAGCCAGTTATGCCATGGCTGGTTATGTGTGATAATGGTTATGTCACACAGTCCGATTTTATTCGCTTATTCTTTATTTCAGATTTCATGCTTTATTTAGTTTGTAGCATCGAAGATTCCAGAAGACCGGGAATCTTCCAGAAAGCGTCTCAGCGACAATGCTGAGGCCGCTTGTAGGCGGCAGCGGGCAGAGGAGACGAGACACGCGGAGCGTGAGCTATGACCTCGCGCTTG